>JAKCPI010001138.1:0-15825 GCA_023213315.1 Euborellia annulipes
CTATTGGGAACAGCACAAAAGGGTCTGTTTATGACTGTTTAAAGGGTCAGTCACCTCTTCGTTTTTCAACTGCTGCGTAGCCCCCACCCCAGCCCATAGTCAGGTAGGAAGCTGGTTCACACAGCATAAAGGACGCTCTCTAATTTCTAGCCAACTTGTTGATTTTGTGTTCCCCATATTGAAGAAATTTGATTATAATTAATTTTCCAAAACATTTAAGAGATTCAAATTATTACTACGTTACCTCCCAGAGCCATATACTATATGTATACTTAATTTCAAATGGATTCATTGAAAATTGTGGATTTCTATAGAACATATACATACATATTTACATACATACATACATTTTCCCCATTTCATTTTTATACAGTATATATATATATTTTTGATGATTGAATGTTAGGGCTGGACGGTAAACCGGTAAAAATTTTTTACCGAAAACGCGGTAACGAACCTCAAATTCGGTAAAAACCGGTTTTTTTTCGAAAGTCGGTAAAAACCGATTTTTTCGGACGGGAAAAAATTTTGGTTCCGCGAAAAAAAAAATGTTCCGCGGTGGTGGCAAACTTAGGTTCCGCGGCGGCAAATTCCGGTTCCGCGGGTGGCAAAAAATTGGCGTCTCTAAAAAAAAGGTAAAATATTTTTCCTGACGGGAAAAAATTTTGGTTCCGCGAAAAAAGAAATGTTCCGAGGCGGCAAAAAATTGGCGTCTCTAAAAAAAAAGGTAAAATATTTTTCGGTAAAAAATTTTTACCGACTTTCGAGAAAAACCGGTTTTTTTTCATTATCGAGGTCGGTAATGAAAATCCATTACCGTCCAGCCCTATTGAATGTTATTTTGTTCTCACTCAAAAAGTTAAACCATCTCAGATGAATCATAGTCAAATCTAAAATTAAATTAATATTATTTTAATATCAGAATAATAGAATCATAATAGAATTAACCCCGCTGCCCTCTGGGCTTTGCTGCTTACAGTAGTGTGTTAGAGCAGATCCAGAAGGGCAGATATCTGTCCCTCTACTGGTTAACCAAGCGGCGCATAAGTGGAAAATTTTTCTTTAAAGTTTTTCACGTTTTCGTTACGAGTTAGTAACTTGCGCGACTAACTGCATATAAGGGGAAGTGAGTTTTATTGGTGCAGGTCGAGGGTCCGGTGGCCTGGTGCAATGGATAGCACGCCTATGCTCCGGAAAGGCGGAGATCCTGGGTTCGATTCCCGGGGGCCATGGGATGTTTGGCCTCATCAATAAAAAAAAAAAAAAAAAAAAACACTCACATGTCTTGTTAAATATAATAGAATCAAATTAATAGATATAATAGATTACCTAATTTTATATTTTGAATAAAAAATCTCGCTGGAGTTTCAACAAATCTAACGAGACGTGGTCACTTGCGATTACATCTTTTTTTGAATGGATGCCTAAAGTCCAAAGAATTATGATGACTATTGCAGCTAGTTTGTTCCAAATAACGATAAGTCATAAGACCAAAAGAAGACTTGACATGTTCTTCTACTAGTCGTTAGCTTAGCAATGAAGGGATGATGTCCCTCTTGTGTTTCGGGTGTTTCGGGCATATCATTGGGTGAAATGCTATATTTCAGTTCGGCTGAGGATCTTTTTACTACTAGATAGTCATTCGACGCCCCTTTCCAAAGGTGAGATCCATCAGTCGAGACATCTCTGAATTTGGGCCTTGTAGAGCTGAAGAGAGAAGTAGCGCTTAGATTTGAAGTGAAACCCGAGCTTCTGAAATTTAAAAGAAAATACAGTATTAGAATAATTTAATGTTAAATTTTGTTCATTTATATTTCTTACTGACGAGAGAGATAAAATCATTCATAAAAAATTCTTTCTTTTCTAATATTAGACCTATTTAATTTTCTTTCAGTTCATTCTGATATTAAATATATAATGAATGTCTTATTCTCTTTTAGAAGAGCAGTCAACCTGGAGTAGATCTTGGTAAGTATAAAATTCAAGTAATTATTTAAACAAAATGCCTAATCATTTATTTATATATACAATACCTAATTATAAAGTTTCATATTCAACTACGTATTTACGAAATAAGCTTTCTTTCAAATCATTTAAAAATAATGTTTAAAGTTCTCTAAAGCTCCGAGAAGGCCAATATTAAATCATGTGATTATTTCAATGTTAAAAAAAAATAATAATAATGGGGTTGGAGAATAAAACCAGCAGATTAAACGCTCCACCTGACGTCCTTTATTTGGCAAATATTTCGACGCATATAACATGCATCATCCTCAGTGCCGCGCTTTAAAACAATTTAATTAACAAAAAGATAAATAGAGATGAGCAATACACAGAACTACAATTTTTTTAAATAATATTACAAAAAATTACTCACAGGATTTTATAGGTGGGCTTGGTCCAAAAATTATTTAAAAGCCTTAGGGGCGTCATACATGTTCTTTGTGAGGTGCCTTCTTTAAGCTGATGACCGCTCTGATGCAGGAATGATATTAAAAAAATAATAATACTCATATATTAATCTATTTAAAGAACGGTCAGCTTTGTTTATAAATTTGTCACTGGAATCCTTTTCTTATGTCTTTTCCAAAAAAACTAATTTAGACTCCTAGTTGTATATTTTATTATTATTTTTCCTATTTTATTTATTGTTGAATGTTTTTGTCTTTTTTCACTAATACTCACTTTTATAAACAAAAATAAGATCTTTTCTCAAAGTTTGAATAAAAAATTTTGAAAAAATGTTTGAAGACAAAAGCAATACGGAGGTGCCATCTAGTGACAAATTTATAAACAAAGCTGACCGTTCTTTAAATAGATTAATATATGAGTATTATTATTTTTTTAATATCATTCCTGCATCAGAGCGGTCATCAGCTTAAAGAAGGCACCTCACAAAGAACATGTATGACGCCCCTAAGGCTTTTAAATAATTTTTGGACCAAGCCCACCTATAAAATCCTGTGAGTAATTTTTTGTAATATTATTTAAAAAAATTGTAGTTCTGTGTATTGCTCATCTCTATTTATCTTTTTGTTAATTAAATTGTTTTAAAGCGCGGCACTGAGGATGATGCATGTTATATGCGTCGAAATATTTGCCAAATAAAGGACGTCAGGTGGAGCGTTTAATCTGCTGGTTTTATTCTCCAACCCCATTATTCTACTCATCCCAGCCTACTAAATAATCTAAAAAATAATAATAATAGAAACTTTTTATAATTCAAAATTAAAAGATAATTCAAAAAAGATTTTCCACTTCTTTTATACAAACAATGAAATAATCACATAAGAAAATATATGGGGTGATTACTTACATTAATCTTGATGTTTGTTACTTTCTTGTTCTTAAAGTCTTCAAAATTTTAGTCATTTTCTATTGGTGCTGTTCAAATTCAAAAACCTAAAAATAAAAAATATTGAATTTTAGATGATATTCTTAGAAATGATTCAAATAGAACTATTTATACAGGTGTATAGGCCTATATATAAATAGATACAAATGGAAAATTAAAAATTCGATTAACATCTTTGCAAAAAGAATTCCATTTAAGTATTAAAGGCCCTAGGGGTATAAGAATGGTGAAAATGCCCTTGGAACATATTTCAATGATACATAGGGGATTTGTAGGTACTAATAAAATAATAAGATGGTGAAAGTTTCAGATCGCTATCTCAAATGGTTTTTGAGAAAAACCAAAATATGTAAAAATCAGAAAAACATTTTTTCCTCAGGAACGGCTGAATCGATTGATTTGAATTTTTGATATGTTTTGGGGGCTGATGGTACCTTCTAGGGAAAAAATCAAGACCTATATCGGATCATGACATCCTTGAAAAAAATGACGTTTTTTGTTTAATTTTAATTTTTAACCATGATACAATTTTGGCACAAAAATGAAACAATTTTTTTTGAAATCCTCATTCAATTTCCTGTAAGATCATAAGTTCATAAATTCATAAAAAAGGTACGCCATAGTAGAAAAAAATAAAAACCATTTATTACTCAAATATTGACTTTATATGTTTTGTGCTTTAATCTTGTTTTTTATTGCTTAAGCTTACACATATATTTTCATTTTATTCAAAATAACCAGTTTATATTCATAACATCAAAATTTTTTGCCTAAATCAAAACTTAAAATTTTTAAATATCTATAATCATTAACTATATTATAATGCTATAAGATAAAAACAGTTTTTACTTTCTCTTACCTATGTATATATGTAATATATATATAGAGAGAAAGTATTGGATTCATGTCAAAAATTCGATGTCGAGATTTTGATGGATCTTTACGTTTTGAGGTCCCCTGAATCCAAAAAAGTGGTTTTCGCGACATGGTCTGTCTGTGGGTGTGTGGGTGTGTGTGTCTGTGTTCACTTTTAAGCATGAAGGAATTGAGCTATGAGGCTGAAATTTTATATTTAAGTTAAACACCTCCCGGGACCGGAAAAATAAGCTTTTAATCAAAATCGGCCAAAGAGTACTAGTACTTTACTGATGTACTTTTTCAGTTTTTTTCGATTTTCTCAAAATTCGCTCTAACGATTTTGATTAAAATGCGAAAACCACTTTTTTGGATTCAGGGGACCTCAAAACGTGAAGATCCATCAAAATCTCGACATCGAATTTTTGACATGAATCCAATACTTTCTCTCTATATATATATTACATATATACATAGGTAAGAGAAAGTAAAAAATGCTAATGGACCTAAAGGCGTATTAAGACATAGCTGTGAGTGTGCGAATGGTCTTAGAACAATTGGATGTTGCTCTCACGTTGCTGCCATTGTTTATTATTTGTCATACGGAAGATATTTGACAAAAATTCTGAGGCCAGCTGAAACATTGAGCAAATTATTTGATAAAGACAACGTTTCAACTGTGATTGAAGAAGACAGTGACGAAGATTGATTAAACGTGATTCTGCATTTTTTATTGTTGAAAGATTTATCTTTTTAATATTAGTTTTTATTTTTATTATTCATTAATCAAAAACTGTTTTTATCTTATAGCATTATAATATAGTTAATGATTATAGATATTTAAAAATTTTAAGTTTTGATTTAGGCAAAAAATTTTGATGTTATGAATATAAACTGGTTATTTTGAATAAAATGAAAATATATGTGTAAGCTTAAGCAATAAAAAACAAGATTAAAGCACAAAACATAGAAAGTCAATATTTGAGTAATAAATGGTTTTTATTTTTTTCTACTATGGCGTACCTTTTTTTATGAATTTATGAACTTATGATCTTACAGGAAATTGAATGAGGATTTCAAAAAAAATTGTTTCATTTTTGTGCCAAAATTGTATCATGGTTAAAAATTAAAATTAAACAAAAAACGCCATTTTTTTCAAGGATGTCATGATCCGATATAGGTCTTGATTTTTTCCCTAGAAGGTACCATCAGCCCCCAAAACATATCAAAAATTCAAATCAATCGATTCAGCCGTTCCTGAGAAAAAAATGTTTTTCTGATTTTTACATATTTTGGTTTTTCTCAAAAACCATTTGAGATAGCGATCTGAAACTTTCAGCATCTTATTATTTTATTAGTACCTACAAATCCCCTATGTATCATTGAAATATGTTCCAAGGGCATTTTCACCATTCTTATACCCCTAGAGCCTTTATTGATCTGCTCTTTTATCCTCTAGTTTACTTTGAAATTAAAATAATAAAAAGTGAAGAAAATAAAAAGGAAATAGAAATGATTGGAATTGAAGAAAAAAAAAAGAGAAGGTAAAATTAATTAATAAAAATTAAAAAAATCAAAGTCATGAAATCTAAAACGAGGGATGATTGTTCAAAATCTAAATTTAAAATAAATTATTTAAAAAAAAAAAAGATTATTTTTTATAATCAGTCCATGTTAAGGGAATGCACACTAGGGTGTCCCTTATATGGGCAAAAAAAATTTTTTTTTAAATACCGGAACGCATACCCTCTAATTTTTTTCAAGGTACTAAGCCTTACTTATATATGAAATTTTATTCACCTACGTTGACGTTAACCCGTGCCGACCTGCCCGCAAAGTTTTTGAAAATAGTCGTTTTTGATAATCTCTTTATATATACCTAAATTATCGCAATTAAGTAAGTATTAGGTAGACAATTAAGTAAAAACAAAAAAAAACACCTCAAAAGCCCTTTAGGGGTTTTTTGAAATTCGGACCTTAAGGGCCCGAAATCGCCACTTTGGAAAAAAATGCATTTTTTAATTAAATTTTTGACTTTCTTTAATTACGTTTTAACGAGATGAGATATAAAATTAATTCCTTCGGTACATTCTTCCTTAAAAGAACACCTCAAAAGCCCTTTAGGGGTTTTTTTTGAAATTCGGACCTTAAGGGCCCGAAATCGCCACTTTGGAAAAAAATGCATTTTTTAATTAAATTTTTGACTTTCTTTAATTACGTTTAAACGATATGAGATATCAATTAGCTCTCTTCGCTAAAAGTTTCTTTAAATAAATATCTCGAAAAGGTTTTCAGGGTTTTTTGAAATTCTGGGCTTAAGGGCCCAAAATCGCCATTTTGGAAAAAAATGCATTTTTTAATTAAATTTTTGACTTTCTTTAATTACGTTTAAACGAGATGAGATATCAAATTAATTCCTTCGGTACATTCTTCCTGCCCCACCACCGCGGACTGCTCCTCCTGCCCCTATGAACAATAACAACAATGCAAATGAACAATTTTTCTCATTGACCTATCTCCCACCCACGTTTGGAAGAATAAAAACTCTCTTTAAAAATTATAATTTCCAAATAACGCCAAGGACAAATCTTTCTGTGTTCTTTAACACAAAGGACAAAGTCAATAAAGAAAATAGAAAAAATATAATTTATAAAATAAAATGTAACAATTGCAACGGCGTTTATGTGGGAAATACAGGGAGATTCGCTAATGTGAGAATGTCCGAACATAGGAGGTCGGAGGGTAGGGCCGTTTCAGGTGCCGCTACAAGCCTGGCTAAACACTGTTTTGAGAGAGGCCATCGTTTTGATTATAACAATTTTGAGATTCTTGACACAGAGTCCAATAGAATGAAGAGGTTTTTCAAAGAGTCTTGCTATATTCAAAAGCACATCAGTACGGCTGTCAATTATAAAGTAGACACCGAAGGCTTGTCGGGTGACATAAAAGCATTGTTGGCCTCGTAAATTATTCCAATTAATATCTTAAAATTTTTATTTTTTATTTCTATCTAATAATTTATTAAATTATTTTTCTATCTGTTCAATGGCATTTCTTTTTTTTTTGATAACAAATATATTAATCTATTTAAATCTCGATGCATTGACCTTTCGTTTGATTTGAGCCACCTATTTGATATAATTAAGTAAATTATTTGTCATTGACGCCTTATTGCTTGCGAGGTCTGGTTATCATGCACAGATCTGCCTCTCAGACGTTTCGCTCCGAAATTTTAACTAGTATGTGGAAATAGAGTGAGGTATAATAACATTGTTAATTTTGATTTCTATATTTAAATATGTATAAACTCACTCTAATTATTTATTTTATTTTATTTGTACAGCCGCTGATGAAGAAGTGCTATTAAATGCCTTCGAAATATTCGGAGAAAACACTCTAAAAAGTTATTTTTCTCATTGCCAAGAGCCTAGCCTTCACCTGTTACTGTTATTTTTTGTATTTATTTATTTATTAGGGATAAATTCGAAGTGAAATACTTTTTAAAAAGAATTTACTCATTGCCCTACCAATCATTTCTATAGACCTAATATAGAAAGAAGATAATTTTTCTATTATTATTCTATATTAGAATATTCTCATTAGAAATTGTAAGAAGAAATTTTTGAATTTTATATTTTTTCATAATCAAGAAAGTTGATTTGTTATTAAAATAATGATAAAAATCAAAGGGGGGAGAGAGAGACTTCTATAGAAATAATAATCAAGTATCATAAAATGAGGGAGGATTTCTTTTGGCCTATAAGAGATTTTAAAAGAGAGAGAATGACCTTTCCCAGGAAATGATGAGATAAATTGAAAAAATTTGATTGTCAAGACTTACCCAGTGCAGAAAGAGAGAGACCCTCGGAGGGATGAGATGGGGATGCTCGAGCGACAAGGTCGATGCTTATATGACAAAGATACGTGTTGAGATTTCGCTTCTTTTTGATGCTCCCTCATTTGCATGTTGATTTGTTTTAGCTGACTTTGACTCGTTGCCAAATAACATATCAAGAAATGCTGAAACAAAAGAACATATAATTAATTATTATTAAATATCTATTTTTTTCAATTTTATTATAAGGACTATATCTATTTTTTGGCTAATTTAAATATCTTATTCAACGTTAATATTTTAACAACTACATATAGCAATTTAAATTGATATTGAATAAATTTTTTTATTATTGTTTTAATAAACCAAATTTCCTTTCTAAATTACTTGTTGAAATATCTATTTCTCAAATATATTTTCTAGTCAAATCGTAAATAGCAAAGCACAATTATTAAAAATTTTTTTGCTTTTATTAATTAAATAAATATTATTTTAATCACTTGAAAATCAGGACAATTTTTTACTTTCTCTTACCTCTATATTGGTTAATATATAGAGAAAGTATTGGATTCATGTCAAAAATTCGATGTCGAGATTTTGATGGATATACATGTTTTAAGGTACCATGAATCCAAAAAAAGTGGTTTTCGCAATATGGTCTGTCTCTGTGTTCAATTTAAAGTATGAAGAAATTGCTATGGGGCTAAAATTTTATTATATTTAAGTTATAAATCCCTCAGAAGAGTGAAAATATGCTTTTAAACAAAATCGGCCAAAAGGTACTAGTAGTTTACTGATGTACTTTCTCAGATTTTCGCTCTCTATATATTAACATATATTTAGAGATAAGAGTACGTAAAAAAATCTGATGTGACTGGTCGCACAGCATACAACTTCCTTCTGACTGATAAACCATGTTGCGAAAGTCACTTTTTTGGACTCACGGGACACATAGGTCAAAGAAAGTAAAAAACGAATGTATAATAAATTGCTATTTGAAGATGTTCGTTTATTTTGTAACTTTTCGGACTACTATACCAAACGTCGCGGGTTCGGACCCAGGCAGTCCGATGATTTTATTTAAGCCATTTGGATACCAGATGGCTTAAATAGAAATGCCTGAACCCCCAATAGATATATATATTACAACGGTTATCGTCAAAGTTTTAAATGGCCTAAGTTGCCGAAAAGACTGTGTGAATGTGTGTGTGAGTGTGAGTGTGAATGAGAAAAAAGTGTGAATGTTTTTTACTTAAAAAAAACTTTTCGGATTTTCGGCGAGATTTTGCTTTCGACGAGAAAATTTTTGGCGAAATTTTGCTTTCGGCGAGTTTGTTTTCGGCGATATTTTGCTTTCCGCGAGAAAATTTTCGGCGAGTTTTTCTTTTCGGCCAGAAAATTTTCAGCGAGCTTTTATTCGGCGAGTTTTTTTCGGCGATTCATACCAGAGCCTAAAAAGGATTCCTTATTAATACATTTCAGAGGAGGCAATATTTGTAATTGTATTGACCTATTATATCCTTTAATTAAACTATTAATAATCTGATTGGAGATTTTTATTCGATAGAGGCTCCTTTTTTGGCTGACATCCTCTCTTCCTTCAACATTCTAAACTATTAATAAATTTTTTTTTTAATTTATTCCAATATCTCGCGGCACCCCTAAAGCAATCACGCGGCACCCTTGGGTGCCGGGGCACACCGGTTGGGAACCACTGCTTTAGAGGGTCTTTCACCAGAATATATGAATATTGTTCGAATTTTACAGCTCAAGTCGGATCTAACATTTGAAGAGATGCGAAATCAGTTACTTTTAGAGGAAAAACGGCAAGGGGGTCCTAATGACCATTCTAGAGAAACAGCCCTTCGCACTTCATTGAATTTTCGAAAGCAAGACAACCAAGGAGGAGAGAACTTTACAAGAAACAAGGGGAATGGATCATGTTTCGTCTGCGGTCTTTACGGCCATTTTGCTCGAAATTGCAGGAAGAGAAGACAGAACAATTTTAGCCATGGTAGAGAATCTGAAAAGAAAGAGAATGTTTATACGAAAGAAAAACCGAAGAGTGAAAATGCCAAAGTGAATCAAGTAAGTGAACATATTTATTCTCAATTTCAGATGATGAACAATATGTTCATCGGAAAGAAGAAGGATCAACCGAGTGGCTAATCGACTCAGGAGCAACGTCTCATATCTCATGTGGGAATATTAAATTATTTAACAAGGAAGATTGTTCCAAGGTTGTTTATACAGCAAAGCAAGGTGAAAGTGCGAATACGATTGGAGAAGTAAAATTCAAAACGAATGTAAATGGAGAACAAAATATTTTTAATCTTGAAAAAGTCTTGCAAGTAAAAGAAGTCCGAAATAATTTATTAAGCGTATATGAAATCCTTGAACATGGAGGTGAGGTTATTTTTAATAAAATGCATGGAGCTCGAATTTATAATAAAGAAAAAACTCTGGTGGGACACGCGCCAATAAAAGGAAAATCCTTTGTTTTAGAAACGTTTTCAGTTGATGATGACAGAGAAGATTTGGCAGCTCAAACGATTTCAAGGAAAAGCGAAGAGAAATTATTATGGCACCGAAGGCTCGGGCACATATGTGAAGCATACATTGATCGACTGAAAAAAGAAAATTTAGTCAATGACATTACATTTAAAGAAGAAAAATTAAAAGAATGCGATGCATGTTTACGTAGTAAGTCTACAAATTTTCCTTACACCGTGAAAGAAGATCGATGGTCGACACATCCATTTCAACTCATTCACGTAGATCTCTGCGGTCCTATGAGAACTACAACAATGGGAGGATCAAAATATATTTTAGTTGTTGTGGACGATTACTCGAGAAGAAGCTTTGTCATGTTTTTGAGAGAAAAATCGCAAACTTTAAAGAAATTAGAAAATTTTATACAATTGTATGAAACGCAATTAGGAATTAAATTAAAATCAATTCGAACGGATAAAGGGACTGAATTTAGAAATCAAGAGTTCAAGACATTCACTAGGAAAAAAGGAATACAACATCAGTTTACAACTACTTTTTCTCCACAATCAAATGGAATTGCGGAGCGAATGGACCGAACTCTGATTGATATGGCTCGAACACTGTTGGTCTATTCTGAATTACCAAACGAGTTTTGCCTGAAGCGGTGTCAACAGCAAGTCATATAAGAAATATTTTACCAACAAAAGGCCAATCTATTAGGCCAATGGAGCGGTGGACAGAGCGGAAACCGACAGTGAATTATTTGAATATATTTGGTTGTACCGCTTACTATGTATTGCCTAAAGTGAAAAGAAGTAAATTTGACCCGCGAGCTAATAGAGGAATCATGATTGGATATGCTATAAATAGAAGAGGATATAGAATATATGACCCAGAATCACAAAAAGTTAAGGAGGTCAGAAATGTGAGATTTAATGAAAATGAGAATGGGAGTAAATACCTCTCAAAGAGCTTAAGAAGCGAAAATTCAATAAAAGAAAGATGTGAAAATGATGGATATGTATATATAATATTTCGCCTAGAAATGAATCTCAAAGTAACAAGCAAGGTGACGAACGAATAAGCGAAGACGAGATAAACGTAGAGAAGAAGAGAGAAGAAGCGAACCTGAATGGACCGTAGAAGATGCCCCCTGTGAAGAGGAAAGAGTTGAAGAGGAAGAAGAAGGAACAAATGAGCCTGAACAATCTGAAGTAAGAAGAGGACGTCCAGTGAGTTCTACTAAGGAATTAAATGCAGAGAGACATAGAGAGAATCGTTTAATGCAAGAAAATCGATTACTCGAACAAGGAGTTCGTCGCTCTCAACGTATAAATGAAAAACCCAGGAAAATATAAATGATGACAATTCGATGAATCTTTTGATGGACCTGGAAAAAAGAACGCCAAAGACATATAAAGAAGCAATGGAAACAGAAGAGGCAAGTAAATGGAGAGAAGCGATGGACGATGAGATGAGATCGTTATTAAAACACAAGGTATGGGAATTGGAAGATCCAGAACCAGGAGCTCGAGTGATTAATAGCAAATGGGTGTATAAAATTAAAACGAACCAAGATGGAAGTGTTCAAAAATATAAAGCGAGGTTGGTGGCAGTCGGAGCGAGTCAAAGGAAATATGTTGATTACGAAGAGTCATTCTCCCCCGTGGTGAGATTAGAAACGGTCAGACTCCTTCTTTCGTTGGCTGCAAAAGAAAATTTAAAAATAAAGCAATATGATGTGAAATTTATATGGAAATTTAAAAGAAAGAACCTATATGCGACAACCAGAAGGACTACTATCAATTCAGTAAAAAAAAATGATAAGATAGACTCGAATTTAATTAATTACTACAAAAATAACAAAATGAATAATATTAATGAATCTTTGGAATTTGTAAATGTAGATGAAGAGGAAATCTATAAAATTGTCATTAGCATAAAATCGAAAGCTTATGGTAGAGACAAAATTAATATTACTATGATTCAATTATGCATGCCATATATCTTGCCATTTTTAACACATATAATAAATATGTGTATAGAAAACTCATGTTTTCCATCCGAATGGAAGCATGCCTTTATAATTCCCACCCCTAAGGTGAAACAACCAAAAGAGTATGGTCAATTAAGATCGATTAGCATTCTTCCTGCACTCTCAAAAATTCTTGAAAAGGTTTTAGAAACCCAAATTAGAAACTTCATTAATCAAAACAATATCCTGCCCTTAAAACAATCGGGCTTCAGACCTGGTTACAGCTGTGCCACTGCACTGGCGGATCTGGTTGATGATATTCTAAAGGCTCAGGATAATAATAAATTAAGTTTACTTATTTTACTTGATTATACCAAGGCGTTTGATATGTTGAACCACCAAATTCTTTTAGCCATCCTTTCTCACCTTGGATTTGGATTAAGTGCGATAAGTTTGATTTCCTCATTCTTGAGCGATAGAAGACAACAGGTAGGTGGTTTTGGGATCTACCTACTCGGAGAGTGCGGAAGTAGGGACTAGTGTTCCACAGGGGAGTATACTTGGGTCGCTATTATATACTCTTTATACATCAAAATTCCACGAATCCTTAAAAACTTGTGGGTATCATTTCTATGCAGATGATACTCAGCTATACTACTCTTTTAACTATCAAGAAGCTGAGACAGCTATTAAATTGATAAATAAGGATCTAAAAAATATATACGATACTTCCTTGCTTCATCACCTTCAGATAAATCCAAAAAAATGTTATTCCGTTTTATTTGGGGGAAGGAAGAATGAATTTATATTAGATAATTTTAATATAAACATAGGTGGAACCCCAATTGAAATCTAGGAGAAATGCAGGAGCCTCGGGGTCATAATTGACTCAAATTTGAAATTTAAAGAAAATATTACCGAATTAAGTCGTAGAGCGGATCCCTCACTAAAAATGATTTTTTCTCATAGGCGCTATTTGGGTGTGGAAACAAAGAGAACATTATGCGAGTCTCTTGTCCTCTCGCATTTTAATCATTGCGACGTGGTATATGGTCCATGTCTGAATGGTGTGGAGAGGCGGAGAATTCAGAAGGTGCAGAACTCGTGCCTCCGCTTCATTTATGGACTGGATTGGGGATCGCATGTCTCGCATAAGTTCCGGGATTCTGGTTGGTTGGATATGGTCGGTAGAAGGCAACATCACCTCGCCTGTTTGTGCCTTAAGATTGTCAAGTTTGGGACACCTCCTTAACTTCTTGCCAGGTTGGAGTATCGCACTGATGTGCATCATCTTAACTTAAGGAGAAGGAACACTATATCGATACCGAAACACCGGGGTGAAAAATTTAAGGGTTCCTTCTCTTATAGCGCGGCCAAGTGTCTGAACTCTTTGGCAGATTTTGATTTGACCGTCTCCTACAATGTCTTCAAAAAAAATTACAAGGCATATCTCCTCAGCAAGTCATGAGCAGCTCAATAATTTATTTTTATATTCCCTTCCATACCCCCCTCCCCTTCCCTTTTTATATATGGAATAAATTATTATTCAAATTGAGGCCTCATCAGTTTCCGAAATAAGGAAAACTGCTTCAAAGGACCTTTGTACCTCCAACTCTTATAAGCTAAATATTTGTGAAATGCAAGAAAAAATAAATATATATAAATTATGTATAAATGTTACAAATGTATTTTGGAGGACATAAATAAATATTATTATTATTATTATTATTATTATTATTATTATATATTTTGGAATCAAGGGACCTCAAAACATGTATATCCATCAAAATCTCGACAGCGAATTTTTGACATGAATCCAATACTTTCTCTCTCTCTATATATATATGTCGTAGACAGATCGTGAAATTAGACAGTTCATGAACTGTCTAGACATTTCATGAACTGCAGCCAGATCGTGTAATGGTCAAACAGTTACATGATCTGGCTAAAAATTTTAGACAGTTCATGAAATGCAATTGGGCCTTAGACAGATCGTGTAATGCTCGAGAATTACATGAAATGTCTAAATTTTTTAGGCAGTTCATGAACTGCCTAACAGCAGTTTAGCCGATCGTGTACTGATTGCAATTTAATGCAATAAATCTAAAAAAAAAAATTTTATTTTTTCGAAAATCAAAAAAAGGGCTTCTATAAGTTGTAGACATTTTAAATAGCTTTAATTTAAAAAAAGTTGAGGTAGATAGCTTCAAATTTGTGGCCGCTGGAATCTCCCAAAATTAGAACCCCGAGACGCGCACCTTAACTCAAGATTTACAAAGTGAGGAAGATTTGGAAAATTTAGTAATCGATAATAATAATAATAATATTGAAAAAAATTGACTTTTTTCGAGATCTTTATTTGCTTTACAAACAGTACACGATCGGCAAAACTGCTGTTAGGCAGTTCATGAACTGCCTAAAAAATTTAGACATTTCATGTAATTCTCGAGCATTACACGATCTGTCTAAGGCCCAATTGCATTTCATGAACTGTCTAAAATTTTTAGCCAGATCATGTAACTGTTTGACCATTACACGATCTGGCTGCAGTTCATGAAATGTCTAGACAGTTCATGAACTGTCTAATTTCACGATCTGTCTACGACATATATATATATATAGAGATATACATTGGTAAGAGAAAGTAAAAATAATTATTTAAGAAAACGCATAGGGGAGCTTGATCCTCTCTGTAATTTTTTGATTAGAAATGAATAATAAAAATATACATAATGATATTAAACGGCTGGATAAATGGAAGGATGTGGAAGTGCAGGCAGCCAAAAATAAAATACTCTCTGTGAATGTTCAAACCCCCATCATTATTTGATTGTATCTAGACCTATGAAAATAGCAAATTTTAATATTATAAAAACTTTCAAACGCATATATCATCATATTATTTAATTAAATAAAATAAGTAGTAGAATAAAATACCAACTAAGACTTACTGTTATATATAATTTAATGGGTGTCTGGAAGAAGGGCATAAGTTACAATTTTAAAATTTTACTACAGGAGAAGCGAAAAACTGAAGTTGCTCATGTTAAGCAACTGATTAATTGCAAAAGTCACA
Source organism: Euborellia annulipes (assembly GCA_023213315.1). Taxonomy (NCBI): domain Eukaryota; kingdom Metazoa; phylum Arthropoda; class Insecta; order Dermaptera; family Anisolabididae; genus Euborellia; species Euborellia annulipes. The sequence goes on from JAKCPI010001138.1 coordinate 15,590, forward strand.
CATATGACCTCCTTCCTGTTTTGTGACTAAAAAATTAATGTTAAACCACCAGGAAATTACATTAGAAAAAGGATTTTAAAGACAAGTAAAAAAAATCAAGTTTCACTTTAAAAAAAAAAAAAAAAAAAAAAAATGAAAAATGTAACATATGCCCTTCTTCCAGACACACATTCAATTATAGAGACTTAACTCTCACCGATGGGTGAATACAAACTTTTGAACATTCACAGAGAATC
>JAKCPI010001139.1:0-12190 GCA_023213315.1 Euborellia annulipes
ATGTGTGATGTATTAAATATCAAATGGGGAAGATCGGGTACCGAACGAAGAAATTCTTCGGCAAACCAACCAACTCGACATCGCTAGCCTTATCAAAATCAGACGACTACGATGGGCTGGACATATAAGTAGAATGGACGAGCGCAGAATTCCATTTCAAGTCGCCTTCTCCGAACTAACAACGGGTAAAAGACTCAGGAGCAAACCCAAAAAACGATGGTCCGATATAATTAAAGATGACCTAAAAGCTGTCGGAATAAACCCAACAACTTGGCGAGATGAAGCGAAAGATAGAAACCTGTGGCGTAGATCAATAAACGAGAAAGTACAAGAATCCCACAACCAGAAGCAAAAAGACAGGTCCCAGAGGAGAAAAGAAAGACATGAAGACGAAGAAAAATTTACTTGGTCCTGTCCAGTATGTAACTTCAGTCGCGACGGAAGGAGAGGACGTCAATACGTCAATTCCCATGTCTCACAGGCACACAAAGATCTCATCCCCCCTGCTCCAGCCAATCCTGTAGCCCTGAACTGCCCACACTGTGTGTTCTGTGCTAGGTCTAAATCCGGTCTTTCGAGCCATCTCCGAAACAAACATAAACATGACTTTAACTACACAGACAATCCCTTCAAACCTATCAGATCACGTCGTCAAACTCCTGCTGTTCTCCCACAACCCAACCAATCACCGTCACCAGACACACATTCCAGTAAAACGCAACCTGCACCGCAAGCCCAGAGCAATCCTTCCCAATGTCCATGTACACTCTGCGGTAGAACATTCCGGTCAAAGGCCGGCCTGGCAAGTCACCGGCGCGGCAACAAATGTGGTGGAAGCTGAGGAGACATCATCGCATCGATGGAAGTCTTGATCATGTGTGATGTGCGTTTTTTGCTTATACCTCTGGAAGTATTCATCGGATTATAATAAGATTTGGAAAATTTGTAGTCCTAAATGGGTCTAAGAAGGTATTAAAACTAGAAAAGAATCCGACCTCAGGGGGCGGTAAAAAATGAGCGTTAAATTATTATCGGTTTTCTCAGCTTCCTCTGAAGCAAATCTTTTGAAACTCAACCATCATAATTAGGGCATAAGCCTCTAGACTTGGTGCAAATTTTACAACAATCCGTTCAGTAGTTCGGAAGTTATTCGTAAAAAATAAAAAAAAAAATTGCTTTTCAAGATTTCGTTTTTTCAAAGAATATAGAAATAGGCAACCAAGTTTTCCGCTCTTAGCTGGATACCGGTATTATTATCAGGGGCGTATATAGAAATTTTTTTTTTTGTGGGGGGGGGGTCTGAATTCAAAATTTTTTTTTTTTAAGAATCCAAATTTTTTTTTCACACGAAATTGTTTTCGAAACATTTTCCATTTTGCGGTACCAAAGTTTTCCATCCTGGGCAAAATTTTTTCGGGCCGTGAAAATCATTTTATCTGAATTGTGCGAGCTCCCGGGCCAATTGGGCAATTATATATATATATATACATGTATAAGTACTTATGTGTCTGGGAGTCTGGGAAATTTCGGGGGGGGGGGGGGGGGGGGCCCCTCCCCCCTTATATTCGCCCCGGAATATATATAGCTAGGAAGGTTTTGGAACTTTCTTTTTTTTTTTGTAATTCATTTGGCAACACGGTTTTTTTTTTTTAAATCATTTTAGTTATATCTTCACCGTGCAAAGACAAATCAGACTTGATATTATTTATTTCCCAGAATGCTAGACAGAAGAGAGGATGTCAGCCAAAAGGAGAGCCTCTATCGAATAAAAATCTCCATTCAGAAGACGTTTCGGGTTTAATTAAATAAATCCATCATCAGTTCTTAAGAGCTGAAACGAGCATAGATGATAAGTGTAATACAACATGTGCGTTTCAGCTCTTAAGAACTGATGATGGATTTATTTAATTAAACCCGAAACGTCTTCTGAATGGAGATTTTTATTCGATAGAGGCTCTCCTTTTGGCTGACATCCTCTCTTCCTGTCTATCATTCTAATCGTTGAACAGCCACTTCTCTTATTAACATCTTATTAAGGTGCGCGTCTCGGGGTGCTAATTTTGGGACTTTCCAGCGGCCACAATTTTGAAGCTATCGACCTCAAATTTTTTTTTAAATTAAAGCTATTTAAAATGTCTACAACTTATAGAAGCCCTTTTTTTGATTTTCGAAAAAAATTTTTTTTTTTTTTTAGATTAATCGCATTAAATAAAAGATATTTTAAAAAAAGGAGCTCTATAAGTTGTAGATAATTAAATTAGTAATCATTGTGTTAAAGAATAATTAATTTTCTACCCTTAATCAATTAGCTGGAAGCTATAGAATGAAAAGGGAAAGTTCCCTTATATTCTATTAGGAGAATTTTTAATTATAGACCACATTTTTGTATTAAATATTTATTAAAAATATATAAATACCCGACTCAAGTGAACCAACTGTCATGTCCGTTGCTTGCCTCTTTATAAACAGCGACGTCAGCGCCATCTGTAGGCATTCCTGTGAAGTTAAATTCAAAGCTTTCCCGCCATTTTTACTCATTTCCATGAAGTCAGTCACATTTTTCAAAGCAAGTGTTTACATAAAAAGCATGATATTACAATAAGTTTCTTGAGTTTGATTTTAACAGCACAGTACTTGATAACGGCTGCAGAATAAGCAGTCAGTATTTATATATTTTTAATAAATATTTAATACAAAAATCTGGTCTATAATTAAAAATTCTCCTAATAATAATATTTCAAACCACAAAAGCTTTAATAAACACATTCCCTTATATACCAATGGGGGAACACTAACGCCATCTCTTGCCGCCTCGAGTGTTTTAACGGTTTTCCGAGACGCGCACCTTAATTTCTCTCATAAATAATAAAATGGTAAAAAAAAAATTTTTTTTTCTTTCAAAGAATAATTATTTTATGTCAGCACAAAAAGACTTAATTTAAACAGAAAAAGATCATCACGCTGTATTTATTATTATTTTTTTTTTTTTAACATCCTTGTCAAATGGAAAGTTGAGAAAATGTTTTTTTGCTTGATAAGCAGTAAATTTTCATTAAACAATTTCAGATTTTATATTTAGAAAAAAAAAAAAAAATAAAATAATAAGAATCCTCTTTAAAAAAAAATATATCGCAATTTGAAAAGAAGTCAAAATTCAACGGATTAGAGTGGCAGTTAAGCAACGCCAAGCATGGCAAAACCTCGGGTGGGTGACTCCGAGGACATTGTTGGAAAACTATCATCTATTCTCTAAAAACAAATGTAACATCATAAATTGGGTGTTAAAAAGTAATGTAAAAACAATCAGGGAGCTATTATGTAAACAAAAACTTTAAAACCAAAGCGTTAACATTTAGTAAATAGTGTTAAAAATTAATGCCATGTCTAGAGGGTGTCTTTAATATTTTAAAGTCGTGTTTAGAAATAAAAATGGCGTCCTTAACCTAAAAAGTAAGGTTATGATTTTGATAGCTTTGAAATAAAATCAACACATTAACGTCGCTGTTAAAACATTGTTTAGAGAATAGCATTTTTTAACGCTGATTGTTTTTACATTACTTTTTAACACCCATTTGTTAATTTTAAATTTTCATTTCTGTTTTTAGAGAATGCGTCAATATTGATTGAAGAGCCGATTGAAAGTCTAAAAAGTTCACGTCAATCAGAGTTTCAATCTTGATTTGTAAAGCGGTTTCTTTTTTTATTTTATTCACAAGCATTTTGCAACAAAACAACAGCATGAATTTTCTTATTAAAATGAAGATTGATGAAAAGATTGATACGTTGATTGAAGCACATTTATTTGTTTGTTGTTTTTTTTTTCATTAATTAATCGAGGAAATGTTTCCGTTTATTGATACTTACTCCTATAATCTCCCAAACCAGAGAAAAAAATAATAATAAATTAGCTTGAAAGAAAAGAAAGAAAAATGATAAAATGAATCATATTTCACTCTTTTATTTTTTCTTATCTTTCTTTCATTTATTATTTTTGCTTTCTTTCTAACTAAATACCTTTAATTCAATTGTATATACGGGAAATAAATGAGAAGGAATAAAATTTAAGATTAATGAAAACAATAATATCGATTGATTGTGATTTATGGAAAAAAAAAATGAAATTTTTAATTACCTTTTAATGAAAGAAATTTCAAGGTCATTTAGTGGCTGAATTGATTAGCATTCAAACTAATAAACTGACAACCCGGGTTCGAATACAGGTGGTGTAATGTTTTTTTTTTTCATGATAATTTTTTTTTATATTAAATATGCATTTAAGGGGATTCAGGAGCGACGTCTAAACGTACTTAAAAAAAAAAATAGACTATTATAAGGAATTTTTCAATGCGGTTTTTTTTTAATGAAGAGATGAAGATTATTGCGACATTGAGTTATAATTTTTTTAATGACTTATTAAAAAATTATCGTAATTAGTTTTTTTGTTATCAAGCAAATACAAAAAACAATCTGTCCCAATAATCTTTAATTTTTTTTTTAAATTTAAAAATGAATTTATTGTTATTATTAATCACATATTAATTAAGAAATTTTTAAAATGAGCTTAGATGATTTATTTAAAATTCAACTGTCAAATTAGTTCAGCATTCTTGCAATAGATGGCAGGCTAGTCTAACAGCTGATCACCTTTTGGCCTATATTTATATATTTTTATGCTTTTATAAAAGATACATAATATATAATAACATAGCGGGAAAAACATGCGTAACACCTTCCGCCTTAATAAGCAGGTCAGAAAATGTCACAAGAAATTTAAAAAAAAAAAAAAATTCAAGATATTTCAAGTGTTCTACTCTACAATGCAATTGAGGAGAGATTTTGGGGAATAAGCGAAGGTTAGTCTATTGGGAGATTGTAAACGGAATTATCGATTGTCAGCTGCTAGCGTTAAACGTTCCCCAACGTTAGAATGAATGTTTAATTGAACTCTGAAACGTATTTCTTCTAAAATCTGAGGATTAAGCGATGCCAAGTGTGGCGAAATCTCGCGATGGGTGACCCCGAGGAATGAGCGCTTTTGGTATATTGTAGTTAAAAAGTAAAGTAAAAAATCTGGTGTGACTGGCGCACAGCACACAACTTTCTCTTACCTTCGGTAATCGAAAGTTGTGTACTGTGCTTGTCACACCAGATTTTTTGTGTCGACATATATTTAGTTCCCGACAGTACGAACATATGAATTCAAGATGTAAAATTTATAAGTATGGGAAAATATTTATATTTTGTTACCATGGCAACCATTTCTCCTATCTTCCCTATGAAATACAAGAGTAAAGTGGTCTTCAGAAGATTTCAATTGCAAAATGAGAATATACATTTTAAAGTGGATCTAAAAAATAATTGATTTTTGAATTTTAATCAAAATCGTTAGAGCGAATTTTGAGAAAATCGAAAAAAAAAACTGAAAAAGTAAAGTACTAGTACTCTTTGGCCGATTTTGATTAAAAGCTTATTTTCACGCTCCCGGGGGGTGTTTAAGTTTTATATAAAACTAGTCGCAAAGCCCGCCTTCGGCGGGCTTTCCCTAGCCAGGGAGCTGCGCCCCCTGGACCCCTTGCTCGCCTTTGCATTTTGTTAGTTTTTTTTTTTGCATTACAAATTTTAAGAAAGAACCTTGAGTCCAAGTGAGGTACTGTCTAGTAAAACAAAAGGGATTATTTATACCTGCCCAAAGGGTCTGCCTGAAGGTGGCTATAAATCATGTCATAAAGATGTCAAAAATCTAAATTTTTTATCCAGATATTGAAGAAATTTGATTATAATTAATTCCCCAGAAATATTTAGAGATTCAAATTATTACTACGTTACTCCCTGGTCCATGTACTATATGTGTACTTAATTTCAAATAGATTCATTGGAAATTGTGGATTTCTATATAGAACATATACATACATACATACATTTTTTCCATTTCATTTTTATATATATAGATAGACAGGAGAAGGAACAGGAGCAGCCAAAAAAAAAAACAAAAGCCTCCGATTTAATACAATTTAATGAGACGTTTCGGGTGAATTTCATCTACCCATCTTCAGGCCTTCAAAATTTCGATCGCACCATCCGTCCAAATGGAGCGATGTCACTCCAAAAACTGACCGTGCATGGGGAAAAACAAATGGATGACGTAGATGACTTGGTAATCCAATCAGTCCAAAATCCAGTTTCGTCAAGCCATTCGTCCATCACTCAAACTGATTGTGAATGGGGAAATTCACGTGGAGCGACATCAAGCCTTCGCAGCATCTGTTAATAACCCAACAGGAGCCAATAAAAGTGAATCTGTATCCATATTAATGCAAAATAGGTTATAAGAAAAGCACATGAAACACGTACTGGATGTGAAGGGACCGTGAATGGGGGTAATTTTTTGGATGACATCCATTTGGAGCGATCGTGAATGGCCGGCTTAAAACTGTGCCTGATAAGGCGATAGTGATGGCATTTTTGGAATCAGCGCTACGCAAGAAAAAATCCTTTAAAAAAAAATTCACTGTTGAAGAGTGTTTTTAAGGTTGTTTGGACATTAAAGCACTTTATTAGATTAAAAGCTAATTTTTTAATATGTTATTAATCACTATCAAATACGTTTAAAATAAAATTTTGAAGCAGATCTGACGCAGGGTTATCGTGTAATTAATTTTTAAAAAATTCAAATTTAACATGTAGTCTATGGGGAATGACGACGAAACGCACACATATCGAATTATATAGCCACCTCTGCATTAGATACAAAAACAAAAAACTTACATTTTATCAATTCACTTCCGAGGAATACGTTAAAAATAAAATCAAGAGATTCTGCCGAAGGCTTTTAAAGATATTTTAACAAGAAAGTCAAAAAATTCTCCAAAATGACAGTCGCCAATATTTAAAAATAAGGAAGTTTCGAGAGTCAGACCAGCCTGGCAACGTCGCATAAAATAATTCTCTTTTCTCGCTGTCAGTTACATATTTTTTTTCAATTTTAAGATATTTTTTCTCGCAAATCGTCCATTGTATTTAAACTGATTTGCATTAAACATTGTAATATATTAAATAAAATAAAATTGAAGGCGTTTAAGATTTAAAATAGATAGTTGATGAATGCAATGTTGCCAGATCTATACGTATTACGCGAAAGACTGCTCAAGTCAAAAGTCATTCATTTATTATTTTTGGTAATTAAATTATTAACTTAATCCATAATGATAGGTCACGACTAAATTATAATAAGGAATTTTGGCATTCAAATTTTTAATTTTATTAAAAAAAAAATTTAGATTCTATTATGACTTACGATGTACTGTCCGAACAACCTTAATAAATTGTAAAATTCATTTTGGCGATAATTTGTTTATTATATATTATTTTTTAAATTCTTTTCCCAGGTCTCTGCGCCCCTCCCCCCCCCGTTTTCATTACGTAGCTACTACGTACCCTCGTCACCGATGATGTCATTTGGGTATTGGTTGGCAGGCAGTTGGCCACTAAATTTAACGACCCTCAATCTTCAACCACCCGAAAATAATGGTAACAATTTTGCTTGCGTCAAGTAATTGAGACAATCAAACCCCCCCCCCAGCCAAATCTATAAATAAAATCGGTCGCTCCCTTTGTCCACTAATCCGGGATCAAATTCCTTATGATTTTTTAATTAAACTGTGTATTTTAGTCTTTATTTTCTCTTAACAACGAAAAAAGATACGAGGTTGAAATTTTATATCAATATTTAAATTAAGGTTCGGATAGTACCTCGTAAGTCATAATAGAAACTATATATTTTTTTTTAAATAAAATTAAAAATTTGAATGCCAAAATTCCTTATTATAATTTAGTCGTGACCTATCAGAGTTTATAATTGTATTAAGTTAATAATTTAATTACCTAAATGAATGACTTTTGACTTGAGCAGTAATATAGATCTGGCAACATTGTATTCATCAGCTATCTATTTTAAATCTTAAACGCCTTCAATTTTATTTTATTTAATATATTACAATGATTAATGCAAATCAGTTTAAACACAATGGACGATTTGCAAGAAAAAATGGGAAAAAAAATGTAACTGACAGCGAGAAAAGAGTATTATTTTATGCGACGTTGCCAGACTGGTCTGAGTCTAATTTTTAAATATTGGCGACTGTCATTTTGGAGAATTTTTTTGACTTTCTTGTTAAAATATCTTTAAAAGCCTTCGGCAGATGTAAGTTTTTTGTTTTTGTATCTATTGCAGAGATGGCTATATAATTCGATATGTGTGCGTTTCGTCGACATTCCCCATAGACTACATGTTAAATTTCAATTTTTTAATAATTAATTACACGATAACCCTACCTCAGAATTGCTTAACAATTTTATTTTATACATATGTGATAGTGATTAATAACATATTAAAAAACTTAACACATATCGACACGAAAAAAATCCTGTGTGACAAGCACACAACACAAATTTCACTTTCCAAAGGTAAGAGAAAGTTGTGTGCAGTCACAGCAGATTTTTTCGAAATAAAGGCCTTCATTCAATCGTTTAAGAGGAGAGACAAGCATGGATGTATTGTCTTAATAGAAGAAGGAGATATTTATCTAGAATTGGATTTCTATCTTATCACACAAAAGACAAATGCCCCCTTTTCTTTTTTGCTAAGATGTGTTACTAGATATGATTTTTTTTTTTTTTTTCTACAAAGAGATTTTCAATCAATTGAATTGGATAGGGGGAACAAAAACAAAGAATATTTGAACAATTAAAAGACAAATGGATAAAATTTCATCTCTCGCTTCTGTCTAGTTATCGATTAATTCGGATAAAAAAAATCCTATAAATAAAAAAAAAAGAAAAATCTGGTGTGACTGGTCGCACAACACACACAACTTTCTCTTACCTTCGGTAATCGAAAGTTGTGTTGTGTGCTTGTCACACCAGATTTTTTGTGTCGACATATATTTAGTTTCCGCCAATATATTAGAATTTAAGATGTCAAATTTATAAACATGGGAAAATGTTATATTTTGTTACCATGGCTTCCCTATCTTTCCTATGAAGCACAAGAGTAAAGTGTGCTTCAAACAATTTTTAGGGGAAAATGAGTATATACCTTTTAAAGAGCATCTAAAAAATAATTGATTTTTGAATTTAAAAAAAAATCGTTGAAGCGAATTTTGAGAAAATCGAAAAAACTGAAAAAGTACATCAGTAAAGTACTAGTACTCTTTGGCCGATTTTGATTAAAACGTTATTTTCACGCTCCAGGGAGGTGTCTAACTTAAATATAAAATTTCAGCCTCATAGCTCAATTCCTTCATGCTTAAAATTGAACACACACACACACACACACACACACACACACACACACAGAGACAGATTATGTAGCGAAAACTACTTTTTTTGGATTCAGGGGACCTCAAAACGTGTATATCCATCAAAATCTCGACATCGAATTTTTGACATGAATCCAATACTTTCTCTCTCTATATAGAGGTAAGAGAAAGTAAAAATCTCTTCATCAGAGAGTTTCACCCTCATCTCTCAATAATTGAACGTTTTTCTTTTTCTTTTTGTTGCAGGTAAGAGGCATTTTAAGTCGATCCAATTGTAAGTAGCCTACATCACGACTTTTATTGTGAGAAATAAAAAATAAAGAAATAATATTTACAAATTATTGATATACTATACTATACACAACGCTAAATAATTTAAAAAAATGACATATTAAAAATTAAAATAATAACAATGTAAAATAATAATACTAGAATTCACTTCCTTACTAACATTGTTATTATTTTAATATTTAATATCTCATTTGATTTAATTATTTGTTGCGTTGAGTTTGTAAGCTAAACTTGTTACTTTGATGTATGACAGTTGGCACCACAGTGTACAAAACTTTCTCGTTACCTTTGGTTGTGTGCTGTGCAACTAGTCACACCAGATTTTTTTTATTGGATCATTAAAAGAAATAGATTTTTCTTAAATAATCCAGTAAAATGATCTGATATAAGCACATTTGTAAAAAAAATTATTTTTTTGACAAAGAATATAATAAATTCGAATTTTAAGATGGTTTAAAATCCAGTATATTAGTTGCCAAAAATGAACAAAAAAAAAATCATAAATTCATTGCCAAAAACTTTCTTTGTTTTGTTTAAATCAACAAACAAACAAACAAAAAACAAAAAGAGAGATAATCTAAATATATTATTTCTTCTTTAAATATGGAATTCACATTTTTTCTAATTGAATAACGAAAGAGAGAGACAAATAAATTTTAATAAATCGGTTGGCTAACAAAAAAAAGCAAATAGTAGAAAAGAAATTTTCGATGCCTGTAGGAGATGGAAAAATTTTTTTTAGAAAAAATCTGATGTGACTCTAGCATTTTTAAATTTAAAAATGAATTTATTGTTATTATTAATCACATATTAATTAAGAAATTTTTAAAATAAGCTTAGATGATTTATTTAAAATTCATCTGTCAAATTAGTTCAGCATTCTTGCAATAGATGGCAGGCTAGTCTAACAGCCGATATAGTAGTAGCCTATATTTATATATTTTTATGCTTTTATAAAAGATACATAATATATAATAACATTTATTATTAAAAGATCAACCAAATGCATTAAATATTATTAGCTACAATGCTGACATCTCTTGGCAAATTTTCGAACTACTTGGGCATACTTTTTATGACACACTACGCCATCTTATTGGGAAAAACATGCGTAACACTTTCGTTCTTATTCCGCCTTAAGAGTGATCATCAGAAAATTTCAATGGCAAAATGAGAATATACATTTTAAAGAACATCTAAAAAAAATAATTAATTTTTGCCACAAATGCGTTAATTAAAGCTTTTATGGTTTGAAATATTATTATTAGAAGAATTTTTAATCATAGACCACACTTTTTTATATTAAATATTTATTTAAAAATATCTAACGTTTCGACTGCTTATTCTGCAGCCGTTATCAAATACTGTGCACTTTGCTCCCACTCAAGTCATGTCCGTTACATGCCTTTTTATATACAGCGATGTCAGCGCCATCTGTCGGCATTTCTGTGAAGTTTGATTCAAATTTTCCCGCTATATTCACTCATTCCCATGAAGTTAGTCACAAGTATCAAAGCAAGTGTTTACATAATTGTGACTAACTTCATGGGAATGAGTGAAAATAGCGGGAAAATTTGAACCTAATTTCACAGAAATGTCGATAGATGGCACTGACGTCGCTATATATATATATAAAAAGGCACGTAACGGACATGACACTGAGTCGGAGCAAGTGCACAACACAGTACTTGATAACGGCTGCAGAATAAGCAGTCGAAACGTTATATATTTTTAATAAATATTTAATACAAAAATGTGGTCTATAATTAAAAATTACCCTAATAATTAAATTAAAAAATCGTTGGAGCGAATTTTGAGAAAATCGAAAAAAACTCTAAAAAAATCAGTAAAGTACTAGTCCTCTTTGGCCGATTTTGTTCAAAAAGCTTATTTTCACGCCCTAGGGGGATGCCTAACTTAAATATAAAATTTCAACCTCTTAGCTCTTTCCGTTCTTGAGATATTTTGTTCACAGACAGACCATGTCGCGCGAAAACCACTTTTTTTGATTCAGGGGACCTCAAAACGTGTATATCCGTCAAAATCTCGACATCTAATTTTTGACATGATCGCAATACTTTCTCTCTCTATATATTAGAGGTGAGAGAAAGTAAAAATTATTATTTTTTATTTCCCTTCTCTCTCTCTCTATGCGTTTTACATAATTAATATTTGATAGTAACAAGTTTTCCATTAAGAATTCTCGCATATGGATTGAGTGAGTGTTTCTGTTCATTCCATTTACCCCCCACCCCCCCCCCTCTAGTTATATACATGCATACAAGTGGCGTGAGAATCTGTCAACCTGTTGGTTGGTTGGTTTATAATTTTAACATCTCTCTCAGAATTTCACGGTGCGGTGTATATATAAAACAAAAAAATTGAATTCTAATATTAAATCACTGAAAAAGAGATTCATAATTCATATTAATGGTTTATTTATTACTAGCTGCATAGCCAGCCTTCACTTGGAATTAAAGCCAGTGGCTGAACATTTTATTTATTCTTTAAGAAGTTTCTATGTCAATGCGTTACAAAGAAAAAAGTAGAATTAAATTCCATAATTAATCATATTTTTATTA
>JAKCPI010001140.1:0-73480 GCA_023213315.1 Euborellia annulipes
AATGAATAAAGCCATTGGTTGATCTGCCAACACTCTTGATTTGACACCGTTTTTATTCCGGTCATATTTGATCCTCCGTCATAGCATTGTCCTCGCAAAGATCCATACTTAAATCAAAACGAATAAGCATGTCTTTTTATAATATTATACAGTGATTCCCCAGCATGAGGAGTGAGTGTCATAGAGACCAAGAAAAACACTATCAATTTCAAGAGTATCTTCATCTACAGATCTGATCGATATAGAAATCCTTGTTCTTTTCCCTGTACATCATTGGTTTCATCAACAATGAGAGAATATTCTCCTCTTTTTTTATTATTTTATTAATTTTTACGCAAAATATCATGGGAAATAATTCTCAATATTTCATTCTGAATATCTGAAGAATTATATGATTTTTTGTGTTTTAAAAATAATTTTAATTCTGGAATGTCATTTTCCCTGAGACGTAATAATTGAATGAAATTTCCTTCATTAATATCATGTGCTCTAAATGCAATTCCCTGACGAGCTAAATATAATGCTGAGGTTATTATTGTTTTTAGAGCGATTTGATTTTGTATTTGAACAGATAATGTTTGTTCAGATAATAAGGAAATAATTGGAGTATTTTTCTTCAGTGCTTCTAATTTTATAAATGATTCTTTGTGAAAAGCAGATTTTTCGTGACTTTTTAATTTTATGATAATTTTTTCCAGTTTTTATACCCATCAATCACTAAGTTTGTTTCATGATTTTTTTTCACATTTTACTAATTTTTTTCCTAGCGCTTGGACACATATGAAACAAAAAATACTTTTAGTCATTGAGTCAAAATGAAGCCAAGGGTATGTTGTGAACCACTCATTCTGAAAATTATGATTACGTCCAGATTGGGTCCATGGAGGAATATCCAAAGGTTGATACGGTTCGTTTAAAGAGCATATCTTTTCGTGTGTGTTTTAGTAAAAGCAAAAGAAACACTCTTTACAGGAGCAGATGGATCATCGGCGATGTTTTCTGTTAAATAAATGAATAAATTATTTAATTGAATTTCCGATCTCTGAGCAAGGCAACAAAACAATAAACAAGCATAATGACTCATTTTTTGAAATTATTATATTAATACCTATGGTGTTTGTGGAAGAAATGTTACTGCTGGTACTAGGGCGATGCTCATGGTGCAAAGGACTACCCGTGCTAATGCTTCCTTTTTCTAAAGAGCCTACGAAAGAACCAGATATAATAAGAAATTTTCATTTTTTTATTAAATTTTTAGCGTACGTATATTTTTGGCGAAGAAAAATAAGTTTTAAGAGTAGGCCTACGGCCATTCTTACCTGTTTCTTTTTAAAATAATCATCAATAAATCGACGTTTCATTTTTTTCTTCTTATAACTGTTAATCAACTACACTAAATAGTCTGTAGTCCTTTATATTTAACTTTTACAAATATATAGTTTAACAATATGCAAATTATTTAATCAAAATTTTTTTTTAGGCTATATAGTAGATTTGTTATTTACTATTTGAAGGAAATAAATATTTTTTAATTTTCTTTATTTTAATTTTTTTTTCCAAGGCATAAAAGTCTCAAGTTTTTCATGTTATCTAAATTTTATTATTTTAATTCCATATAAAATGTATTTAGAATTTAGAAATACAATAGGTCTATATAAAATAAAAAAAATTTCTTACTTTTTAATTTTTTTTAAATTTAAATAAAAAAAATTTTAAAATATATCATTTTAAAACTAAATGAAATAAAAGAAGAAATTTTGCCCCCCTGCCCCCTGTAGGATGCCAGGGGGGGGGGGGGGCAATGACCCGTGCCCCCCCCCCCCAGTTCCGGCGCCTATGGACACAATAAATAGTAATTAATGTTGTTGGAGAATAGGTTTTTAGATTTTTTAAAAATTGAGATAGAATAACAATACAAAAAATGAAAATGAATTGAACTAATCCTCTAACTATTATTATAGAATTAAGTGGCGATATTTTCCGAGTTTAGGAGAGATGACCGAATAGTGTTACCATTTCTTTTTAAACATTGAAGCATCTTTAGCGATTGGTGTTTGAATTGATTTTAGTGAGGATTGTTAGAATTCGGAAGTCTAAATCGACTAACACCTTTAAAACATCGCAATTTTATAACACGATTTCGCTTTATAATTAGAAAACTAGGAAAGACACCATTGGCTATTGACTCCTAATACGGTATGAAAATAAATAATAAAGCTTTATTATAATATAGATACTATTATATAAAAGACAATCTCTGTCTGTCTGTCTGTCTGTCTGTCTGTCTGTCTGTCTGTCTGTCTGTCTGTCTGTTTGTAACGCATAGACTCCGAAACTACTGGACCGATTTTCATGGAGTTTTTTTTAATGGGTAGGGAATTTTCCGGGGGTGGTTTTAGGCTATCATTATATCGAATTAGGGGTAGGGAACCCCCCTTTTTGGGGGTTATCAATTACCCCATAGCAAAGCATTGGAAAACAGGATCTAACTCGCTTTATGAAAAATATATTTATCAAATCTTTAAAATGAAAAATAAAAACTCTTCCTCCCCCTAACAATTCGACATTTGAAAAGATTTTTCCGCTCTGCGCCCCCCCCCCCCCCTAAAATTTTATTTTTTTTATTTTTCATTCGATTTTAATAAAATTTAAAATGACGCTTTCTTAGGGTGTAAATAATTGAAAAATGGTATTTTAGACATCAGAAAGTTCAATCACCCCCCTGACCCCCCTGAAATTTATTTTTCATTCGATTTTAATAAAATTTAAAATGTTGCTTTCTTAGGGTGTAAATAATTGAAAAATGGTATTTTAGACATCAGAAAGTTCAATCACCCCCCTGACCCCCCTAAAATTTATTTTTTATTCGATTTTAATAAAATTTAAAATGACGCTTTCTTAGGGTG
Source organism: Euborellia annulipes (assembly GCA_023213315.1). Lineage (NCBI taxonomy): Eukaryota > Metazoa > Arthropoda > Insecta > Dermaptera > Anisolabididae > Euborellia > Euborellia annulipes. The sequence goes on from JAKCPI010001140.1 coordinate 2,907, forward strand.
TAAATAATTGAAAAATGGTATTTTAGACCTCAGAAAGTTCAATCACCCCCTGCCCCCCCCCTGAAATTTATTTTTCATTCGTTTTTAATAAAATTTAAAATTACGCTTCCTTAGGGTGTAAATAATTGAAAAATATATTAATCAAATATTTAAAATAAAAAATAAAAACTCTTTTTCATAATTAATTAAAATACATTTATCTGGACAACTCTTAGTCATATCCCGAGACGCCGCCCGCCAGGGCTAGCGGGGTAGGGTTGCCGAAGGCAACCCTACCGCAGCTAGTTTATATATATTCTGGTAAACAAGTACAGAATGCACCTTTATATTACCGAAAATAAGAAAAAAATGTATGCTGCTTGACCAGTCACACCAGAATCCCCCCCTCCCCGAGAAGCTCCTCTGGATCCGCTCTTGGCCTATATGGATTTTAAAACGTCTGTAATGTCTTTTTATAATCATTCACCTTTAGTTTCCCATAGCACCTTAACTAACTAAAATTGGATGAAGCGATATTTCAAGGAAAGTTGTTTCATTCAAAAAAATATCAATAGGACAGTGAATTTTAGGGTTGACACCGAAAACCTCATAAACGGTTATAAAATTCTATTGAAAGAATAAACCACCGAAATGTCGTATCAAAACGTCATTCTCAATTCACTAAAAATAATTCTATTAAAAAATAATTCCCAGATTAATTTATATTATCATAAATTTGAGAAATTAATTTTTAACTATTTATAAATTTTTTTTTTTTTTTTTTTAAACCACACTCACACTCACACACACATTCACACTGTCTTTTCGGCAGCTCAGGCCATATAAGACATTTACGATAACCGTTATTTATGAATTTATATATTTTAGGGGGTCCAGGCATTTTTTATAAATTTTATATTATACAATATTTCGGATTTTCTATCTAATTGAATCAAATGATTAATAATTGCTGGTCAAATAACATGTCGCTTCCAAGCGTTTTGATTATAAGGGCCGTAATGTGGTGAAAGAGGTGAAGTATGTATCTTTTTGTAACAATTGTTTGAAACATTATTTATGACCCACCACCCTTTCTCACAGATCCACTGAAGAAGGAGTGCCGATAGTGTCTCCGAAATATCTGGAAATATTGCCTTGATAATTAATAAAAATTGCTGAAAAAATAGCGTCTTTTTTCTGTTAATTAATTAACTTAAATATAAAATTTCAACCTCATAGCTTTTTTGATTGACATAAATTGTTTGATTAATTGTCCGGGTTAGCGCGAACGCAGACCCGACTACCAAAAATTACGCGCCCGAGTTGCCCACATTTGGGGCAATCGCACGGGTCAACCCGTCCGAAGTGCAATGGACAGGTCTCTCCATGAGGGAACCACCTTCATGATCATGGTAACCCCTGCGCCAGGTAAGTATGCTTTAAATTTCTCACAACCAACTATATAAATCAATATCACTCTCATTTCTCTCACTTTCATAAGTTCATACTTTAAATGTTATTTAAAAATTTCTCTTTAATGATTAATAATCTCCTTATATAGATTTATTTTTACAATATCTTTTTTTTATTATTAGTATTTTTAAATATATTAAAATACTCTAAATTAAAAGAAAATAAGTAAATTTCCTTTTTAATTGAATGATAAATACTATGTGAGCACTCTATGGGTAAAAAACTGAACTGATCATATATATGAGGCGGGAGATTTCTTAACAAAGGCGCTAATTGGAAATTATTTACTAATATGTTTATTAAAGTTTTTGTGGTTTGTATTTTTATTATTATGATACAATATTTATATTTTTAATAAATAATTAATACCAATATAAAATCTTTCCTGTTCTATTTCTTAAAGAAAAGGTATATAATAGAAAAGTGTTTATTTGGTTGCTTATGACCACAGGTCATAGGTCTAATATTAAATCATTTTTACAATAGAAAAATATTTTGGTAATGAAAGTTGTGCGTGTGTCACAGATTTTGGTGACATGTATTTAGTTGGAGTAGGGAATATTGAATTCAGATGTAAAATATGGGAAAATATTTATATTTTGTTACATGGCACATTCTCTATCTTTCTATGAAGCACAAGAGTAAAGTGTTTCAAACAATTTTGTGGGAAAACGAGAATATACATTTGAAAGAGCATCTAAAAAATAAATGATTTTGAATTTTAATCAAAATCGTTAGAGCGAATTTTGAGAAAATCGAAAAAAACTGAAAAAGTACATCAGTAAAGTACTAGTACTCTTTGGCCGATTTTGATTAAAAGCTTATTTTCGGTCCCGGGGGTGTTTAACTTAAATATAAAATTTCAGCCTCATAGCTCAATTCCTTCATGCTTAAAATTTGACACACACCCACCCACCCACCCACCCACCCACACACAGACAGACCATGTCGCGAAAACCACTTTTTGGATTCAGGGGACTCAAAACGTGAAATCCATCAAAATCTCGACATGAATTTTTGACATGAATCCAATACTTTTCTTTATATATATTAATATATAATAGGAAGAGAAATAAAAATGAAATAATAAAATGGTCTAATAATATACATTTATCAGGGAGGTAACATTTATATATTCTTTGCATGACGCTTAAAAAAAAGTTGCACAGATCCCCAGCAGATGTCTCTACATGTTTCAAGTAAATGCGTTTTGACAAGCCAAGTCATCTCTTTATATTTCTTCATTTAATATAAAACTTTTTATTTGATTTTGATTTTTAATTATTATGTCAAATGATGATACAAAAATGGATCCATCACAAGATAGCAAATTACAACATTATGAATTATTTTTACAAGAAATAGAAGGAATCGATGAATATTGGGGTCCTACATTTCGGTACGCTTTTTAACATTTAACAATTACATTAATAATATATTTCACATGACTTTAGAAAAAATATGAATATTTTATAAGATAATAAATCAAAATAGCATTAAATAAACTAATTTGAGGTATTATATTTGGTCGCATTCACAGCCACCTCAATTTCTATTGAGGGTTGATTTTCATTGAAATTCCCGGGTTGATTTCCAATTTCAACCCCTTTTCAAGTACGCAAGTGCAAATATTTTCGATCTCCTGCGCAATTGGCACATTTTACCCTTCTGGGGGTTAAACTCAAGTCTAACCTGAACAGGCTAGACATTTTTGACATCTCACAAATTTGGAATGGCCCAAACTCACAGCATCTCACAGAGTTTTAGTTCACAGCCGATTCATGATACTTTATTATATGAATTGGAGACAACAGATACCAGTAGTGTCGGATTAGTAATCAGGTACTAAAACAAGCAAAATGGATCAAATGCACATTTTATTAGAAATTGTCTTTAAAAAAATCTTTATTTTAGTTAATTAGCAATGAAAAAGTAGATTATTTTATTTGTACTAGATTTGCCTTAGATTAAAAACCCTTTAAATAAATTATCCATTTCATTTTGTAAAGCATGAATGAATTAGTAATGCATGTAAATAAATCATGTATTATAAGTAAAGGTAGCTATACTTTATACCACTAGAATCAATTATTAGTAATAGGCTAATTAGAATTTGCTAAATTCCATATTATTATAGATAATTCAAGCTTTAATTCATAAAATTTGACATGTACAAAAACAATTGCAACGTGGGCGCTTTACTCCTTAAATGTCAATTGTCATTTTAATAAACATTCAGTAAAAATTTGTTTTATTAATTACATTTTTATGAGAAATGATATTTTATTTCCAACAAATCTAGAATGTTTTTTTATCTTTAAATTCAAAGGAAATCTTTAGAAATCTCGGAATTTTTCACTTTTCTTTAAAATACCCCATTAGTCTTATTCAGAAATGTTAAATGGTCGGAGGGGGGGGGGGGTTCTTTACCTAGAATCTCCCCTTCTTAGGCAAAAATGAATGGAGGTAATTTGAAAAGATTAGCCCAAGGGAATGTTGTGAAATCAGGAATCTTGCCTTTTTTATCGCTCTGTTCTTTACAAATTTTCTTCTTCTTAGGTTCACTTAGGACCACGAATAGATAAAGTATCATCTTCAATCGATGAGCGGTTCCAGAGATATATATATATATATAACTTAATAAACAAAATCTAAAATTATTGACAATTTCAAGATCTTTTTTTTTTTTAAATATTTTGTTATAAATTTTAAATATTTATAGACTTCTCTTATATTTTAAAATTCAGTAGAGTCTTGCAAATCCGAACTTCGTTCCAGCTAATCCGGCGCAGGGGCGGATTTAGGCATTTTCCGCCTCTAGGCAGTGAACTCTTGCTTCGCCCCCCCCCTCTCCCTTCCCCTCTTCACCAACACTGAGAAACAAAAATTATTCTTTTATTATATTTTTCCCCTCTTTTTGTTAAAAAAAAGAGTATATAAAAGCCCACCTCTTCGGAAATACAGCACTTATCCGGCCACTTGTTGAAAAAAAAGGGATAATTTAAGAAAAAGTGTCATTAGAGATTTTTTCAAGAGATAATTATGTATTCATTATATAGTATTATCTATGACTATGAACATTAATATTTAACTGTACCTTTATAATCAGGAAACCGAATGGAACTTTGCAGCCAGGAGATTAAATAAAAAATCTTTTATTTAATTTTTACTTTTTTATTTAATCTCCTGGCTGCAAAGTTCCATTCGGCTTCCTGATAAAATCTCCACAGCCATAACACATTATGTAACTTTATATTGTATGTTTCGGTTTGAAGGAATAAAGCGGCTGTTGTATTTAAACAATAGATAGGAAAGGGGCTTGCAGCCAGGTAATCAGTCTCCACGAAATTAAAGTGTGGAAACAGTTTCCTTTTTAATGAGATAAAGCCATCCTCTTGACTATTGGACTGTTTCCTTAACAGAGAGTTTAATTTCGTGGAGACTGATTACCTGGCTGCACGCTCCTTTCCTATCTATTGTTTAAATCTTTCGGGTAATCAGGCATTTTCAGAATCCTGGATAGGACCGGTCCAATTTATGCCGGATTAGCAAGACTCTACTGTACACTGTACCTAGTCTTGTTTCAGGAGTGGGGGATTTGTCCCCCCCCCCCAAAAAAAAAACCTATGAAATTTTTAGTTAAAACAATCTTCCATTCATATCAGGAATGGTATTAAAAAAAATGAAAAAAACTATTTCTTTTACCCAAAAAGAATTGGACCAGTGACGTAGTAAAACAAAATATAAATATAAATATAAATATAAGGAAAATATGAAACTAAAGAGTCTTTTTTTTTTTATTAAAACAAATTGATCATTTTACTCACCTTGTTAAGTATTATTTAATTAATTATTTTTCGTTAATAACTTGTTTTATTTAATAGATGGAATTTTCACTAAAACAATCTCTGTATGTGTTTGTCTACACAAGCATATCAAAAAGGAAATATGATGATAAACATGCCCTGGGTCCACCCTAACCGCTGTTCGGATTCGGTCGCTATTCGTTCCTGTTGATAACAAAACCCGAAGTGAAATCCGAGACCAAACTTTCCTTCTCATTTAGTGTCTATGTATATATATATATATAAATATCCATGGATCAAAATCACCTAGTAAATTCTTGTAAAGATAATTTTGAAATTAATTTTCTTAAATTATATTTTGGCTATGATATTTCGTAAGTTTTTTTTTATTTTATTAAATAAAGGATAATGGAAGAAAAACAGAATGAATGGATTTTACGGCTTCCATTATCTTATACTATTAAACGAGCAATGTACCTTTATTTGTTTGGAAGCACATCAGTTCTCAAAAACGGCTCTAACGATTTTTTTTTTCAAATTTTAAATATATACTATTTCCGGTACCAATATGAAATTGCGCTAGGTCTCGTCTTTGGGAATATATGTACTTTTTTTTAGTATTTTCCATTTTTCTTCAAATTCCTTTTCCCTATTTCTTTCAAATTTTAAATATTTTCTATTTGCGGTATAGAAAACAAACTACGTTCTCGGCTTTGGAAGACCTCGAGTACTAATACTTTATTGATGTACTTTTTTTGTTTTCCCAACTTTATTTAAATTAAAAATTCACCAGTTCCCGCTCGGGTATGGGGGGACCCTTTTTTTTTTATTTTTAAATTTATATTTGAGGTTGGGGGTTTCACATTTTATAGAGAAAAAAAATTCTTTTTTTTTTTTTTGTTGTTTTTTTGTTTAAGAAGAGGGGGCCGCCTTTTTTTACGGGGGGGGGCGCCTTTCCAAATTTTAATTTTGTTTGCGCCCCCCCCCCCAAAATTAAAATTATAGTTATTAGATATTATATAATAAAATAAATAATAATAAATATAAATAAAAAAAAAATAAAATATTTGTTGTTGGGGGGCTCGGGGGCGCGGCGCGGCGTGGGGGGCAATGTTCTACACTCTACACCACCTACATTTTTTTTTCTAGCCCTAGGAATTACTGCAGAAAACACTAAATTTAAAATTTCGCAAAGAACCCTAAAGAGCCTTTAAATTGCTTTTTCAAATCCTCGAAAATTTATCATTTTTTGAGTGATATGTTTGTCTACTCTTTTGTTGAATGAAAATTCAAATCTTAATTTTAGTTTTGCTTATTTTAGAATATCTTTATTTTTTAAATATTAGCTTATTGTAAAATTAACAACGATATTGTATTATATCGAACTGTTTATACTTTTACCTAATAAACACATTATTTTCTGTTTATAGATAAAAATGCACGCCGAAATTCATATTCATGTTTGGCATATTATACTCCAGCACTTTGTTAAGCTCTACAATCATTTTGCAAGTTGAAAAATGGTTTAAAAAGTTCAAATTTAGTGATCCAAGCCTTAAAGAAGAAGACAGGCATCCATTGATGATCTGGCGCCCGTGGAAGAGTGATGATAACCTGAAATATATATATATCGCCTGGCCTAGAGACGAAAGTCCAAAAATTCAATTTTTGAGTCTAGCCTAGCAAATGTTGTTAAAACGTCTTCTCTTTTGAATGCCAAATATTTCCATTCTTGGCTTTTCATTTGTTGCTGCCCGGCTATTTAAATGTATATGTTTATAAAACTTTCAAACGCCTTTTCTCGAATTGTTCAATTTCGGACTTTCGCCACTCAGCATTCTCAGCAGGCGATATATATATATATATATATATATATATATATACTGTCATTTCAGTGAATAAGTGGTAGAGTCGAATTTTGCCCGAAATGAGTTAAGTGGCCTAAGAAAAGCAGAGCCGTATTTTCTTCGTTGTATATAAGTGAGCAAACATATTTATTAAGATGTGCGTTTTTATTCATTCTCAGTTGTTAACATTAAAAGTCGTGCTCTGAAAAATAAACAAAATCCACTTAGCCACTTATTCACTGAGATGACAGATATTTAAAGATCAGCCAAAATTAAAATAAAATCAACAATCCAGCGAGACATTTCGGGGAAACTTTATTCTCCCATCATAAGTCTTTTATTAATGTATTGTGCCGATTTGACAACTCCAGACCATCTTCTTCATGTAGCCTTATTCCCGCACTGCGGAATGGGTTTTTTGCAACCGGAAGAAATAGAACAGGCCGACCCTTCTCACCTGTTGAAAATATAGAAAGGAAGGGACAGACATGTAAAGAACAGAAGGACTTCCAGTTCCAGCTCGGGCAGGTCGTGGTCGCCATCCACAAGATGTGGGCCCCTGAGCATTGACAACTCCAGAACATACACAATTTAAAAAACTGACGATAGGAGAATAAAGTTTTCCCGAAACGGATTGTTAATAATCGGAGGCTTTTTAATTTTGGTTGCTCCTGGTCATGTTCCTTTACTTAATCCAACATCCACTAACTTCAAGATATATATGGCATTTTTATTAAAACAATCTCTGTCTGTTTGTCTACACAAGGATATCAAAAAGTCTGGATGAGACCTCTACGAGCTCTCTGATAAAAACAACCGAATTGCTGTTTTTAAGTGATTTTAAGAAAGACGATATTGAAATTGTTCTGGTTCCCAAGAACTCATCCTCTTCCACGGCTGCAATTGATCATCAATTTATGGCTGTCCAAAAAAAAAAAAATCTTCTTCTTTAAGACTTGTGTCGACCGATTTGAACTTTTTAAACCCTTTTGTTTTGTTTGTTCTTTTAACTTGTTGTTCCTTTGCCAATAAGCTCAGCCCCAGCAATTTAAAAATGGTAGAGCTTAATATGCAGAACATGAAAATGTTTTTCAACCCATATTTTATTTATAAATAGAGAAAAATGCGATAAAAAGTAGCTAAGAGACTTTAAATTGGGTATAGGGGACGTAACAGCCAAGGAAATTAAATAAAAAACTTTTATTTAATTAATAATTTTCGACGTTTCGGTCGCTAATCACGATCTTCATCAGTACAATTGTTAAAATACAGGATATAGACGACAATGACAATCAAAAATGATACTGTACATCGTGGATTTTAAACAATTGTCCTGTTTAAGGTCGTGATTAGCGACCGAAACGTAGACAATTAATTAATTAAATCTTCTTCTGTCCTCGCCATTATTAATCCCGCGGTGCGGGGTCGGCGGACCTTACCCTCCCCCTTCACTCTCCTCTATCCAATGCTGTTGTCTCCGACAGGCCAAGCTCGGTCATGTCTCTCCTGACCCGATGAAGCCAAGTCATCCTGGGTGCTCCTCTACGTAAAAGTTTTTTTATTTAATTTCATTCGCTTCCTATATGCAAGAGAAAAATGTATTTAAATAAAAGTATATATATCATTTTAGTATTTAATATTTTAAACAACCATCCAATTTAGTAATTATTTATATAACAAATTTTAAATATTATTTCCAGAGCGATATACGATGGCGACGAACATCAAAAGTTTATGGAGCGTTTGGACGCTCGAATTAAAAACCATGACAAAGACATCGAAAGAATGTGCAATTTCCATTATCAAGGTTTCATCGATTCAATTAGAGAATTGCTCCAAGTTCGCTCACAGGCAAATAAACTTAAAGTAAGCTCTTGCTATTTATAAACCTCATAATGCTTTTATCCCATCTAAAATTTATTTGTATTTTTTTTTTGCAGAGTGAAGTTGTACAATTGGATAAAGAACTTCAAGCATCGGCAGCTCAGGTGATTGAAAAAGGAAAAGAATTGGCACGTGAAAGACGAGTGGAATCAAATATTACTGCAGCTATCGATAATCTCTCTCTTTGTTTGCCCGTTCTTACCACCTACGCCAAATTACAACGACAAATGAATGATAAAAGGTGAATTTTTATTGTCTGTTTGAAATAAGGGTGGATCCAGAGGAGGGGGGGGGGGGATTTTTTTGCCCTTGGGCACAGTGGTAAAGTGCTTGCCTTTTCTGCTAGGGGCCACGGGTGTGCATCCAGTCCCAAACGACAAAAATTTATACCAGAGGTCCCTAAACTTTTTTGTCTCATCGACCCCTTGCCATGTTTTTCTGTTTTGGGTAGACCCCCTGCTTAGCTAATAAAACATTTTTGAAAATTCATCATCAAATATATTAATATTATGTCTAACTGTATTGAGGTGTAGAACAAAAAAAAATCTGGTGTGATGGTCGCACAACTTTCTTTTCTCTTACCTTCGGTAATTCAAAGTTATGTTCTGTGCTTGTCGCACAAGATTTTTTGTGTCGACATATGTATATTTAGTTTCCGACAGTACGGTACTTTCGAATTTCAGGATTTTTTTTTAAACACTAACACTTTTTTCCCATTCACACATCCATACTCCATACACACAGTCTTTTCGGCAACTTAGGCCATTTAAGACTTTAAACGATACCCGTTATTTGTAAATATATCAAGTGGGGGTCCAGACATTCTTATTTAAGCCATTTGGTAACCAAATGCCTTAAATAAAATCATCGGTCTACCTGGGATCCGAACCCTCGACCCTTGGTGTACAAGGCAGACGCGCTACCAACTACGCCAAGCCCGAGGGCAACCGAATTTCAGGATGTAAAATTTATAAGTATGGGAAAAAATTTATATTTTGTTACCATAGTAACTTAACATTTCTCATATCTTTCCTCTGAAGAACAAAAGTGGTCTTCAGAAGATTTCAATGGCAAAATGAGAATATACATTTTAAATAAAAAAAACAGACACACAGACAAATAGATCATGTTGCCAAAACCACTTTTTGGATTCAGGCAACCTCAAAACGTGTATATTCATCAAAATCTCGACTTAGAATTTTCTCCCTTTACATTAACATATATGGGTAAGAGAAAGTAAAAAACGATCTCTCCCTGACGTAAGTCTTTGCGATATTTTTCTCAAATCTCGGGGGGGGGGGGGGTAATTGCGGTCTTTATCCCCCCCCCCCTCTTTATAAACTATTTTCAGCTGAACTAATTCAACTCTTGCACTTAAATACTATCTATATCTTGACTTTTGAATCATTCGGCTCTTTTTGTTTGAATACGCATGCGTCTGATAGAAACTTTTAGACTTAATGATTGGAAATTTTTATTATCTATAAACCCCATAATCATCTTTTTATTCATTTTATCCTATTCTTTTATTTTATGCAACTGAATTCTACTTTTTTTATTGTTCGATTGATCATGAATTTTTTTCTTTCAGATATTATCCAGCTTTGAAAACATTAGAACAACTTGAACATCTCTATCTTCCTCGAGTGGCTAATTATCGTTTTTCTCATCAAATGAGAGAGAGTATACCAAAGTAAGCATAATTTGCTTTTTTTTTTTAAATAGAATATGTATCGTATTTTTTTTTTTTTTTGTAATTATCAATAAATTTTTAGATTACGCGAAAATATTAAAGAGGCCTCGATGTCAGATTTAAAAGATTTTCTTGAAAATATTAGAAAATTCTCACCAAAAATTGGAGAAGTAGCAATGAGACATGTAAGTACATAAAATAAATAAATTTATTAACCACTTAGAGGCACCAGTCCTCGGTGGCTAGCTCCAAACAAACAGAATACAAATTTAAATACAAAAACAACAAAAGGAAAAAGAAATAGAAATACTTCTTTCTTATTTCACATATAAATTTATAATAATGAATAAATAAGAAATAAGAAGATATTATATAATATCACTTTTGTAAACTGTGAAGAAAATTCATACAATTTATTATTTCAAGTAATCGACAAAAGTCAGGGTGGCGCCGGGAGTCGAACCACGATTTCTACTCAGTGTGCCCTACCACTGGATCACAGCATGGCATTCGGTTATTTGAATTCATTCAGAATGCTCTTTTAGTCACCAGGTGAAATGGACTCAAATCTGAAGCCACAAATTTCTCCCTCGACCGAAAGCCGTTCTGTGGTTCAGTGGTAGGGCACACCGAGTAGAAATTGGTGGATCCGTGGTACGACTCCCGGCGGCACCCTATACAATAATAATGTTTTTTCTCATTTTGATTGTTTTTATGATCACTACTTTTGAAGACCCCCCCTATGGACTTTTCATTATTGTATTCAAACCCACATTGACGTTTCGGTCGACTATGCGACCATCTTAATTGCTAGTCTTCTTCATGAAGACGGCCACATAGTCGACCGAAACGTCGCTATGGGTTTGAATGTAATAAAGAAATAATCATAGCTGTTTTTATTTATCCTTCTACATATTGATTCAGCTATTCATCTCGCTTGTATACCTTATTCAGAGGCTTAATTAAGCTTAAAATCACCAGGACTGTGTATATAATAGTTGTTAGAAAAGGAATAGCTCTTCTTTTCTGTCCGAATAAATTATATAAATAATTTATATATAATCATTTAGATTTCAGACCGCAAGGTTTTGGTCACTCCTCTGTTAGCCTTCCTTAGTGAGCGTTGGATCTATAAGGGGAGTGTTCTATTGCCATTTAGATCAGGGTTGGGAAAAAACCCGTGTTTTTTTTAAAAAGCCCAATCTGTTCGTTTTTCTTTGAGTTTTTTGGGTTTTTCGTTTTTTTTTTTGTTTTTTTTTTTCGGTTTTTTTGGTATTTTTTAGTTAGATATGATGTGGTATCTTTTCTGGTCTAGTCAGTTTTATATAAATTTCAATATTTTTGCAAAAAAAAAATAACCTTGAAATATAATTTTTAAATTTCCCTAGAACTTGAAGTTTTGAATTTCTCACTCTGACTTAAAGTTTCAAATTAGTTTAATAAAGTACAAAATAATCCGATAAAACACAAATAACAGTCAGTTTTTTAAATTAAAAAAACCAGTGGGTTTAGCCCACCTGGGGAAATTCTATGCCAACCCTGATTTAGATCCATCACAGTACAAGATTTGGGAATCATATTAAATTATCCCATATAAACAAGTTAGCTCTTTGCTCGTCAATTCTCACCTTATAGATCCAACCCTCACTGAAGAAGGCTAACATCGGAGTGGCCGAAACACTGCGGTCTAAGATCTAAGAGATTTAATTAAAATAAATATAAATATTTTATTCTGACTGAAAAGAAGGCCTATTTTTTGATTTTGAGACGAAGATTGTAACTCCGGCTCTTCGAGAGTTGATAAAATCAAGAAGACCTTTTTCCTTAATACTAATTAATTAATTCTTTTAATTCTTGTAGACTGCTGAACAATTAGCAACTGATCCAGGAGCAATAGGAAAGAAGAAAAAAATTCCATTAATCTCTAATTCAAACCCAGGTAGTATATTTTATATACCATATATATATATATATACGTATAAATTTTTGTTTGGGATTTGAAGAAAAATATGATAATAATTTTATTTATTTATTTTTTTGAATATAGATGAATTGGACTCGGAGTCAACCACCAGGAATGGCTGCTCATATGATTCTGAAGAGGATCTCAGTGCTCAGGATTTAATAGACTTTTCTCCAGTCTATCGGTGTCTGCATATTTACACAGTGTTAAGTTCACGTGAAACCTTCGAGACTTATTATCGTAAACAGAGAAAAAAACAAGCGCGACTTGTTCTTCAACCTCCCACTAATATGGTAAATTTGAATTTTTCTTTAAAAAATTATACTGAAATAAAATTATTATTGAAAATCTACCTATTGTATATATTTTTAATTATCCATTTTACCATCTGTTATCAATTTATTTTTTATTTTTTTGTAGCATGAGACCATAACTGGTTATCGAGCTTACATTCATGGAATTGTCGGGTTTTTCGTGGTCGAAGATCACGTGCTTAATACAGGGAACGGTCTTGTTGATCGACAATACCTAGATGAAGTTTGGGCAATGGCTCTCAGCAAAATAGTTAACGCTCTACGGACTCACTCGGTAATATATTAATATGTATTCGGTTATATGTTTTTGATAATTTCATTTAAATTCATAAGAGATTATTGGGACATCGAGCTATAATTCTTTTAATGACTTATTAAAATATTATCGTAATTAATTTTGTTGTTATCAAACAAATACAAAAAAACAATCTGTCCCAATAATCTTTAATTTTTTTTAAATTTAAAAATGAATTTATTGTTATTATTAATCACATATTAATTAAGAAATTTTTAAAATAAGCTTAGATGATTTATTTAAAAACCAACTGTCAAATTAGTTCAGAATTCTTGCAATAGATGACAGGCTAGTCTAACAGCAGATGTAGTATTAGCCTATATCTGGCCTATATTTATATATTTTTATGCTTTTATAAAAGATACATAATATATAATAACATTTATAAAGTATTTATTGTTAAAAGATCAATGAAAATCAATCAAATGCATTAAATATTATTAGCTACCATGCTGACATCTCTTGGCAAATTTTTGTATTACTTGATTTTTTGGGCATACTTTTTATGACACACAACGCCATCTTATCGGGAAAAACATGCGTAACACCTTCGGTCCCGGACCCCCTTAATATAATTTGTATCTTTTTATTTACAGGCCTATTGTACAGATGCAACTCTCATGTTGAAAATCAAGAATCTTATCATGTTATTCAATACCACCCTTAGAGTAAGTTCTCTCTCTTTGTAGATAATATTGATATTAATTAATTTATTTAATATAATATAATTTTATTGTTTTTAGAATTACGGATATCCTGTGCAACAACTTCAAGATCTTCTTCAAGAAATTCGAGATCATTATAATGAAGTCTTAATGCAGCGTTGGGTGCAAGTTTTTCGAGAGATGCTTGACGGCGAGAGCTTCCTTCCTATCCAGGTAAAATCATCTTTTTGCGAAAATTCTATAATTATTTCTTAGGAAAATATTCAATAACAGATAACTTTTGTTTTTTTAGGTGGCAAGTCAAGATGAATATGACAAAGTGTTGGCGTCTTTTCCATTCCAAGATGCAGCTCTTGAGTCACTTCCTTTTCCAAAACGTTTTCCTTTTAGTCCACTTGTTCCAAATGTCTACCATCAAGTCAAAGAATTTATTTATGCTTGTTTAAAATTTTGCGATGATCTCAATTTCAGGTAAGAAATTACAAATTTTTTTTATACGGTAGAGTTTTATAATATCTTGTACTAGCAACAGATGTTTTGCAAATCGTTACCTTCTCCTATCCAATATGATAAAGTAGCTGAGCATTCCATTAATGCAATTTTTATAATCAACTGAAACTAAATTGGAATCTTTGATTAAGAATTTTTAATCAAAAATGAATGATCAATCTCTCGAAATTAAAAAAATAAATCGGACAAAAATTTGTTGTCCATCATTTGCTGCCACAATGCTTATGAAAATACGTACTTCATTGCAAATTTGCTTTCAAAAATGTTGGCTATCACTTAGATAGAAGAAAAAACTGAAAAAAAAAACAGGACAAAGGATGTTTGAATAAAGCACCTTGGGCCGTAGCGTAGTGGTAGAGTTTCTGCCTCATGTGTAAGGGATCAAGTAATTGGATACCAAAAATAAACTGGATCTAAATGGCCTTCGATGAGACCTTAAATAAAAAATAAAGCGCCTTGAAAACAAGATGTAGGCAACCTTTCAACCATAGGAAAATTGTTGGTTGTATTTGCAGGGGCTTAAGATTGGTCAAATGCTCAAAGGGCAATGGCCTAGGAGGATAAAAAAATATGCCTAGCACTGACTAATTTTAACGAAAACACAATGTGACAAAGCTAAAGTTTTTTTTTATCATTTATTATTGAATATTTAATTTAATTTTAATATAAAAACAAAATTACAAAACGCAATTTATAGCTGTGATATTATATTCATAAGAGGGTAGAAAAAGGAGAGACGCAGTTAAAGCTTTTTCTTTATTTATTTAATCCACACAGCTGACGTTTCGTTTTCAAGTCCCTAGGCTATGTTATTATATATATTTTATTACATAAAATTTTATGTACCTAGTCATTGCATACTGTGTATTTGTTTATTATAGGCCTATAAAGGCTTGGTTCAACGATGTATAAAACCCACTGGGACACTTCCATAATGACTTTTCGCCAGCTCTGAGGATGGTTCAAACACGGAACCGAAATGTCAGCTGAGTGGATTAAATAATTAAAGAAAAAACTTTAGCTTCGTCCCCCATTTTTCAAACTCTTATCAATAAAACAAAATTTATAACAATCTATTAATCTTTTTTTAAAATAGTAGACTGAATAAGAAAATAAACTCTATTTACTTTATATATAAATCTTAATGACTTTACATATCATTTCGTTTATATTTATTTGTGTCAGTATACAAAAATATAATTAATGTTTTAATCTCTTTTGTTTCTAATAAATATATTGATTTATTTGTTGCAGTCAAGCGGAAGTTGATGACATGATCAGAAAATCGACAAATTTGTTGCTCACGAGATCATTTAGCGGGTGTCTGGCCTCACTTTTCCGGAGGCCGAGTCTTGCTCTTAATCAAGTTATTCAAATTATTATTGACACCGGCTACCTGGAGGACGCAGCTCAATTTCTTGACGAATTCGTCACTAACATAACTGGGTAGGTCAAGTCCCCTAATGCTATGACATCATTCATTTATTTGTACCGGTACGTTAATGAATAAGTTAAAGAAGCATATGAATGATGATATAATCACTTAATGGAACCGTTAGAATTTCCATTATTCATTTTGATGATAAATAGTCATGTGAAAATCCTTCATAATATTTTGTTGATGTTTTGAATTTATGGATTAGAAAAAAAAACAAATCTCTTTTTTTAATTATTTAAAAAAAATGCTTGAAAGAGAGAAAAGGATTGAAGATTTGTAAAAAAGTAAAATTAAATTTCTCTGGTATGGAAGTGCTTATCGATGTCAGAGACGTTTCGAGATAAATTTAATATTTCATTCGAATAATTGAATGCGTACATATTAATATTATTTTTACAAATTACGAAAGGATGTGGCGTGCCAAGTTATACTTGCACTTATCCTCATATTTTTACAATATAATGAATGAATGATACTCGAAATAATTGTGAAAATGTTACTCTATACTCTATTCTCTCACCACAACATTTATTATATACCCTGATGGCACGGTGTAACTATTTCTTTAAAAGAATAAGGAACGCAATGAGCAGAGCATTAAAAAAACTTTTATATTATTTCGTCGACGTTTCGGGAACGCTTCGCCCCATCCTCAGGACGAAATAGTTGTCGATGAATAAAGATGATGGAGTATATGGCTGTTTAACTTGATAAGGATAGAGGATAGCAGCCAGGAAAAATCAAATCAGACAAAAACTAGATCAATTTTTATCAGATTTTCCTTGATTTGATCGACGACGTTTCGGACGCCAGTCGCGCCTTTCCTCAGGACCTATGATCGATACATGTATAATAATTATATATTTGCTGTTATTTTATTATAATTATACTTGTATCGATCATAGGCCCTGAGGAAGGGCGCGACTGGCGTCCGAAACGTCGACGATCAAATAAAAAAATTGATCTAGTTTTTGTCTGATTTGATTTTTCCTGGCTGCTATCCGCTATCCTTATGTAGATGAATAATTTTGCACACCTCCAATAGCCTTTAACTAATATAATTAGTATTTTATACAAATGTTAATTTTATTAAATATTTTGCACAATGTTCGTATTGTTATTATTCGTTGTGTATACATTATAAAATTATTCATCTATTGTTCGACAATTATTTCGTCCTGAGGATGGGAGAGATGGCCCGTCGACGAATAATATAAAGGTTTTTTATTTCTGCAGGCTGCCCTGTTCATTTCGTTCTTTATTCAATCAAGCAATTTCTAGAGCCAACGACCCTTGGCCCTCGGGAATCGAACTCGGCGGTTTCGCCAACCTTCGACCTACTTGGATTTGATTTATCTTGAAACGTCTCCGAAATTGATAGAAAAAAAATGATTCTTTGTATATATATTTTTAATACAGGAACGTTGCTTTATTTTGGTTGAATCTGCCTTATCAAATTTATTCACATACCACAAAATTGTATTTATTAAAATAATTCAAGCCTGCTCCGGGGGCGGGGGGGGGGGGCTGCCCATCAGAACTCGCATTTCCATCCCTTATCAAGGGATTCGATCTCTTATTTATCCCCAAAAATGCTAACAAACACACCTAAATGAACAAAATTCCTTTCTGACTCATAAATTCTACTCAAAGTTTACATATTTCATTATCATAAAACTTTGAATCTCATTTTTTTTTTATTTGGCCGTGTATTTGTCCAAAATTTAAATAAAAAAAAAAATAAAGTCTATGATAATAAATGTGATTATTTGTTGCTTAAAAAATTAAATATTTACTGGTTAAGACACTGTTTTTTGTTCAAATAGTCACATGATGAAAATTTAACTACTATTTACAAATAAACTCGTGATCATATTAGATGAAAATTTTTTATTTTATTTTGTTTCGAATTAGATAAGAAAAAATAATCTTAAAGTCATGACTTTAGACTTAATCAAATATATATATTTTATTTTGTTTTTAGGAAAAAAAAAGAGAGAGAAATTAATTTATTTTTGCTACTTGCCTGTGTCATAGCATGGTGGTAAAATGCTCAACATTTGTCACTCAGCGTTCCTTCTCAAGAGTAAAGCGAATAAGGACGGAGTCCAAATGATGAAAACAAATTTGTATTAAAAAAAGTTTATCTGATTTTTAAGTTCATAGAGATTTTTTTTTTTATTTTGCCCCTTTAGCCACACGCCATTGGGCCAAAGCGTCTACAAAATACATATTTCTCAAATTAATATAACCAATACAAAATTAATACAATAAAAAGCAAGACAAAAGCAAATTTAATACAATAAAAAAGCCCTTAGAGATATGTCTTTGTGGCTGGAAGTATTATTAAGGAGTCGAAAAAAAATTCAAGACATATGCAGCCAAAATAATTTCTTTTATTGTTGCCGTTCCAGACTGACGTTTCGGCCACTGGCCTAGGCCACCCTCAGAGCCGGAGACGAGAATAAATGAAAATTACAATTTCAGCGACACATCGGAGCGGAGCGCTAATAGGACAACGAAAGAATTCTTTCATGAGAATGTGTGTCCCTGAAATTGTAATTTTCATTTATTCTCCGGCTCTGAGGATGGCCTAGACCAGTGGCCGAAACGTCAGTCTGGAACAGCAACAATAAAAGAAATAATTTTAGCTGCACATATCTGACTCCTTAATAACCCCTTAGAGATTTATAAATGGAATAAAAGCGGCTGTGAAGTATTAAACCAGAAGCTCTTGGCTATCGATTTGGTCAAATTAAAGACTATACTTGAAAGAAATTTATTTTCAATAAAAATTAATATTGAATATGATATGAAGGAGATCGAGGCCTTTTTTAAAAGAATTTCTTTTAATATATTTATCATTATAAGGCTGGCCAGAAGATGTAATTTTTTTGACGAAATCGTTAGCCAAGAGCTTTTTAATAAACATAAATTGGTTTTATTCCAATATATATTACATGGTAAACTGGTTTGGCCTAGATCTAACGCTTTTGGAATAAATTAGTTTGTCCAAAAAAGAGTTTGGCCTGGCTTACACTTTCCAAGCCGAGAATTCCTAAAGTCATAAAGCAACTTAGAGATTTGCCTAAAAACCTTGATTACATTTTAAATAGGGACGATAAAGTAACTAAAAATTTTATTTTAAAATGATAGACAAGAAGAGAGGATGTCAGCCAAAAGGAGAGCCTCTATCGAATAAAAATCTCCATTCAGAATACGTTTCGGGTTTAATTATATAAATCCTTCTTCAGTTCTTAAGAGATTATTGGCAATCTCAAGGTGTACACCATTGATATATATATATAATATATATATATATTTTGTATATGTTTATATATAACAACTCTATCTGCATCTCAATGGTGTGCTCCTTGAGATTGCCATTAATCTCTTAAGAACTGATGATGGATTTATATAATTAAACCCGAAACGTCTTCTGAATGGAGATTTTTATTCGATAGAGGCTCTCCTTTTGGCTGACATCCTCTCTTCCTGTCTATCATTCTAATCGCTGAACAGCCACTTCTATTATCAACATTTTATTTTAAAATCTATAAAAATAACCTGGCATGGCAATAAAAATTCTAGGCGATGCACCGTGACGTTCAAAAGTTAAGGGAACTCCTCCTTAACATCTAATTTCACCAAGAATTTATACAATCAATAAAAGAGATTAAATTGCCACATTGGATTTGATTAGAACGGTATTATTTAATTGCTAGAGGAGAGTACGCCGTTTCGAAGAGAAATATTTAACCCATCAGTTATTGGACAAGCCTTTTCCAAAAACATTCCTTATTAACATTTTCTTTAAGCTTTAAACTTTTCATTAATTATACTAATGAAATATTTTTGTTCTAGTGCTGTTCGTGATGGTCCAGCAGCATCGCGAGGTGGAAGTCAATCAGCAATGTTTCGAGTGGCACGTGACGAAGCTGAACGACAAATTTGTGATAAACTTGTTCAGAAATTAAATGAATTTCTCGAATTGGAAAATTATGATTGGCTATTAGGCGAACCACAAGGACATGCATCCAGTTTTATCACAGATTTAATTGCATTCCTGCATAGTATATTCCTTTCATTTACTAATCTTCCGGTGAGTGTGAAATTGATTAAACTTCACGAAGTGAAATCTTTTGGCCTCATAGTTCATGTTTCGAGGAAATATTAATTAAAATTTTAAAACTATTCTTCTCTCACTATGATTTTTTTATTTTTATTTTTTTCTGGGAGGTGGGTATAACCTTATGGTTTTATTGTAAAAAGTGTAATTTCTGTAGTGTCATATAACCCAGTGCGGGGTCGGCGGACTAAATTCGATTATTTATATTCTTTTGTCTAAATACATAAAGATGAAAAGGATCTTCTCTACTAGAAAATATTTATTTTATGGTGTTTATCACTCTGATAACAAATATTTGAAACTAGACTAGCAATGAATAATTTTGTTTATTTAAGAGAATTTTTTACTTCTAATTAAATTCTTAAAGTATGTCAAGGCCGGCCAAGTACTGGAGGCCAAATAAATAACACTTGTTATAATTCAATTCTCTATATGCTAATAATTATTAATTTTCTATATTAATCTTTAACTTCTAATCAAAACTGTTATGCTTGATAACAACAGTTAATTTATCAAAGAATATTTCACTATCTTAATTCTTTTTATTTCTTTTTTACTTTCTCTTACCTATGTGTATATGTAATATATATATATAGAATATATATAGGAATCCTAAAACAAAGTGATTTTGGTTCAACTTTGGTCTGTCTGTGTGTCTGTGAACAAAATATCTCAAGAACGAAATGAACTAGGAGGTTGAAATTTTATTCTTCAAACTATTTTTAAGTTAGGCACCTCCCTGGCACGTGACAGAAGCTTTGGAATAAAATCGGCCAAAAAGTACTAGTACTTTACTGTTATATTTTTTCAGTTTTTTTTCGATTTTCTCAAAATTCGCTCCAACGATTTTGATTAAAATTCAAAAATCAATTATTTTTTAGATGCTCTTGAAAATGTATCTATTGTTTGTTTTTTAAATTTTTGGTTTGAAGGCCCATTTTACTATTGTACTGCTTTGAAAAGATATTTTTAGAAGGCCATGCTACATATTTTCCCATGTTTATAAATCTTACATCTTGAATTTTATTATATCAACGGTAACTAAATATATGTCGACACATAAAAATCTGGTGTGACAAGCACAGAATACAACATTCGATTACTGAGGGTAGAGAAAGTTGTGTGCTCAGGGCTGGATTTAAGAGTATGCCGCCGATAGGCTAAAGCCCTTTTTTCCCCCCCCGAAAAAAGGAATTTTTCTCCCTTCTGCGGAAATTTTTTTTTTTCCGAAAATCGTAAAAAATCATTTTACCTTTTTTTTTAGGGAAGCGAATTTTTTCCGCCTTGCGGAATATTCGTTTTTTACTCCCTCTTATTTATTTTATATATATATCAAATAGCCCAACTTGGTTTTAACAATGGAATAATTTGCCAATCCGCCACCCCTCAATTTTTTGCCGCTATAGGCTCCAGCCTTTTCAGCCTATTTAGAAATACAGCCAGTGGCGTCATTTCAACTTTTTCTTGGGAGGGGGGGGCAAATTTTTTCTTGGGGGCAAACATTTTTTTTTTCTTAAAATTTACTTACAAATGGGTACACAAATTTGGCCATAACATATTTAATTTAATTAATTGTTTAATTTTGTACAGTCTGTATACTGTATTTTGGAGTATTTTATTTAGAATAATATAAAATTTTATAAAAATCAGAGCCCTTGGGGGGAGGGGGCGAATGCCCCCCCTGCCTCCCTCAAATGACGCCACTGAATACAGCCCTGTGTGTGCTGTGCGGCCAGTCACACCAGATTTTTTAATAAAGAAAATTGAATAATGAAAAATCTAAATAATTTAATTATACCATTTCTTATTGTTATTATAATATACACTGTACTTTTTGTTTTATTTTAGAGTGAAGTAGCTCAGGAAGCTTGTAAATCGGCCTGTGAACATATTGCCAAATCGGTTCTAGCTTTCATGCTTAGCGAGGACGTTAAGCAAATTTCAATGGGTGCTCTGCAACAGATTAATCTAGATACTATACAATGTGAACGTGAGTTTTATTTATTTCTTTCTCTTTCAATATCGATATATAACATTTGCAAAAAACTATATCCTATCTACAATATATATACAGGGTGTTTAAAAAAAAATGAACCCTCACTGGGATTAACGAGAAAAACATTATTTATGAGCATAGAGTGAAATGGAATGGCTTCCAATACAGAAGACAAATGTAATTGAAGAATCATGTTCAAATTGATGACCAGACAACGCACAGTGGGCTGAAATCGAAAAAAAGCGGCCATAATTATCTTTTTTTGGGCGGATTTTTACAAAATTAAAACTATACATACATAATCATATGTTCTACCATACCCTTCAATATTTTCATATTTTACCAAAAGGGGTTGAAATTACCCCTTGACAAAGTTGAAAAAAAAATTATGATGTGTGAAATATAAAGAAAAACATATGCCAAAAAATCAAAAAAAATATGCGTTTTACAAAAATGACATTTATTTTTACAAAAAACATACATGGGGTGAACTACCCCTTACTGAAGGGAGCAAAAAAAAATTTTTTTTTGATAATTACAAGCAATACGTCTTTATATACATTTTAATGGATGCTGAGTCCAAAGATGTCATCTATTTTTACTAAAAACATACATGGGGTGAACTACCCCTTACTCAAGGTGATAAAAAAAATTTGGTTTGATAATTACAAGCAATATGTCTTTATATACATTTTAAAGGTCACTCGTTACGAAAATGTCATTTATTTTTACAAAATATATAGATGGGGTGAACTACCTCTTACTGAAGGAAGCAAAAAATATTTTTTTTTTGATAATTACAAGCAATATGTCTTTATATACATTTTAATGGATTGTTGATAACAAAGATGACTATTTTCTCTTCCCTCAACATTGGGGAAGGGGGCTCGAGCCCCTTGGGCCCCTTGGAGTCGGCTTCTATGTCTCTGTCATTATACTTAAATAAAAATTTTTTGCTAAAAAATAAATTACAATATTCTAGCCATTAACTTCTGTTTTATGTTCCTGTTTACCACTGTCTCTCGCTGATTGGCCAGAGACAGAGGAAGTGGAGTCAGTGAGGGAAATTTAAAACTTTAAAATTTTGCGTCGAAGGCGAGCAATTGCAAAATTTCCAAACAGTGAGCAAGAATAAATGTGATGTATTTGCTCGCTGAAGGCATGTAAGGGGGTCCAGGGGGGCTTTATCACTTGTATACAAAAATAATATAGTTATTTCAATAATATTAATAAGAATATGAACAAGAAAAAATGAAATTTTCAAATATTGAATATTCCCTTTTAATAGATTATTTTTTCAAAAGATTACAAAATTTGAGGCCCCCTTCAAATTTTAGGGTCATTCTAATAATAGCCTGATTTTATTTTGTCCGTCAGCCCTTTGTAACGTTTCAATATTATCTGTAAAGCAGAGAGAAGTTCATATGGTTTGAGGGAAATCACTCGTTTTTCTGCCGATTTAATTATAAAAAAATTAATAAAGATTTTTCGGGCAAAATCGGGCAAAAAGTTTCGATGCAATTATGTTCTACATGTATTCTAGTTTCAGAATCTATTGAGTTTGTTAGAAGGCAAGAGGATGCCCATATACTTTTTTGAAATTGAAAAAAATTTATATTGCTTTTTTTTTACTTACAAAAAAAATTTATTTAAAAATAAATAACTGTAATACAAGAAAAACAAAAATTTATTCAGAAAGAAGATTAATTTATCTATGATTCAAAAAAAAATTCATTAAAATTGGATTAATATTAATGCATGAAAAAAATTTCTGAATATCGACTTAAAACGCAAAGAAAAGTTAGTAAGTTTTCTTGCCCACTTTGGCGCTCTATAACTCGGGTTTGGGTTGGGTAAAAAAAAAAATGAATTATTGTCCTGAGGTCCACATATAGTCTATTATTAGTGTGCAAACCGTTGTTTTTATATTTTGAAGTTCATTTTTTCGAATTATGGCCGCTTTTTTCCTATTTCAGCCCACTGTGCAACGCTGGCACTTTGCTCGTTCCCCAGACCTCAAGCCCATGGACTTATTTTTGTGGGAATATCTCAAAAGACAAAGTTTATCCCATTGGAAATTGAAAGACAATGTCGCGATATTCCTAATGACCTGTTTCGTGTCGTTTGCAAACCCCTTGGTGCTCATTATCAGCGTTGTCTGGACAATTTGAACATTTGCGAACATGATACTTCAATCACATTTGTATTCTATATTCAAAGCTAGTCCATTTCACTTTATGTTGATAAATAATGTTTTTCTCGTCATTCGAAGTGTGAGTACATTTTTTTGAGACACCCTGTAGTATAAGAGGTCTGTGATTTTAATAATTATTAAAGGTGTTGAAATACAGGATAGATGAATTACATTTGATCTTAAAAAAATAAAACCAGCTGTGTTATAATATAAAATGTTTAACTTTCTTTGGCCAATCTGACCTCAGCCACGGTCTTGACCTGTATATAAATTTTTCTTAAAGAATCAGATGTCTGTCCCTCTCCAAGTTATATTAATTTCGACTTCCCACCATTGGTTCTCGTTGAAAATATAGAAGAATGATGAATTATTTATTTTAATTAAATCATTTAAGCTAAAGGGCAAACGTTGTAATTTCTTCTATTATTTATGACTACTAAAATAATAATCAAATAGGTAGAAAAAATGAGCAAGCAGCTAGTTATATTTCAATTTTTTAATAAACCAGGGCCGACATTTCATTCACTCTCTGTCCATGGTTTCATAATAATAAAATTTGAGGCATTATCATGATTGAGCTACGTACAATTGTGTATGCCAAATATAACTTGGCGAGGATTATATATATTTTCAGACATTAACCTGGCCCTGAGGATGGTCCCATATGTGACCGAAACGTTGGCACTGGTTTATTAATAAATTGAAATATCACTACCTTGAATGCCAAAAATGTTTTTTATTACTAATCAGGGGCGCCGGAACGAATTTGAATCAGGGGGGGGGGGGGGCAAAAAAAATTTTTTTAGAAAATTAAAATAATTTAATATGTTTAAATAGTATAAAACAAAAACAAATCTACTATAAAACTTTAAAAATTTTAAATAAAATCACAATTTTAATAAAATTAAAATTTTAAAAAATTTGGTAGTGATTTTATCAAAAATTTTTGGAAAAAAATGAATTTCTTACTCTTTTAATTTTTTTTAATTTAGAAGATTTTATTTTTCAAAAGTAAAAATATATCATTTTTAAAAATAAATGAAATAAAAAAGAAATTTTGCCCCCCTCTGTCCCCCCTGTAGGTTGCCAGGGGGGCAATGTACCCTTGCCCCCCCCCCCCCCCAGTTCCGGCGCCTATGTTACTAATCGATCTATTTTCTGATGTTACCAATGATATATCCACTTTATTGTAAGCTTTTTACCACTTAAATGTCTTTTCACCAAAATCCATTTCTTAATAAAAGTTCTGAATTTTATCATAAAATTGTTATTCTCATTCAAATAGAGACTTCTCCCATTCCAAGTAAATGTATCATTTAAATTGAGTTGTCTTATTTAATAAAAATATTTCTTTTTTTTATTGTTTACAAATATATAATTGATGTAAATATTAATTCGTATTCCCGTTTTTAGAATTCGCCGCCTCCGAACCAGTGCCAGGCCTGGAGGAGGGAGTTTTATTGCATTACTTTGCTGATCTAAGACAACTTCTTGATCTCTTTATGTCTTGGGATTGGCCAACATATTTCCACGATTATGGCCAAGAAAACAGCAAATATCAACAAGTCAATCCAAATCATGCGATTATTCTACTTGAGAAGTATGAATCATTTATTTATCTTAACTACGCATTTTATTCACTCATTGGTAGATTTTTTTTTTTATTTCAAAAACAAAATATGTTATATTCAATATCGCACTGCCGCCACTTCCATAGTATGTAACTGTCATTGAATTAGAAAATGACACGTCGCTGGCCATAGGCGCAGGGGCGTAGCGAAGAGATTTTTCAGGGGGGAGAAGGCCAAAAATGCCAACTAAATTTAATCAATTTGCCAACTGTACAATTCACATTCTTTTTGTTTGAACGTTAAGTCCCCTCCCCCTTCAATTTGCTATTTTAATATTAAAAAACTAAAGGATTAAACAAAATTTTTGATAGAAATATAATTAAGGCAAATTTTTTTTCAAATCAGAGATTCCAGTTTCGCTTTATGAGTATGATTCTGGAACGAATTATGCTCGTTAAGAGAGGTTTCACTGTACATAGAAATATAAAGTTTCAGCCCAATTGGAGGCGATTCAGTAGTGCAAAACATGGTTACAATTTTAGAAAAATCGAATTTTTTCAGTTTTTTTCAACGTTGGACACCCCTAATAAGTAGAATCTTTTACCATTGGCATTGCTTAACTTTTGGAAAGGTAAAAACTATAGACAGTGTCGGATTTACACAACTAGAGGCCCTAGGCCAAATTACCTGTGCGTTCCTAACGGGGGAGGGGGAGGCGTCCGGAAATTTTTTTTAAAACTAGGTACCAGGAGATTGATTTTAACGCTATTTCAGCCCTTAAAATGTGACGAAATTTTACATTTCTTTGTTACCAGAAAAAACTGGTATTTTCAAAATTTGATTTATTTTATACATAAATAAAAAAAAAAAATACTGACGTTTGCGGCCCCCTCTAGCCTGCGGCCCTAGGCCGCGACCTAGTCGGCTTAGTGGTAAATCCGGCACTGACTATAGAAGATCGTAAACATACTTTTTTGCATTCAGGGATGGTAAAAATTATATTCAGGAGTGTCATGAAAAAAAAAATGAAAAAATGCAATTTTTCTAAACTTTTAGCCGTGTTTTGCCACCTCCGATTGGGCTCAAACTTTACAGTATAGACCTCTATTTCTATGTATTTCAACTAGCCTATCTGCATATTTTTTAAGGGGTGACGACTTGAAAAAATCTAGAAAATTCAAAATAAGAGTCGCTTTTGAGGAGATTATTTATTAACATTTAATTTTCTCTATATCTCTAAAACTAGAGCTGATGGCGCAAAATTGATGGTAAAATTTATATTTCTATCAAAAACATTGTTTAATTGGAATTCCTTTTTTTACAATTATAGTAAATGAAGAAAATTATTCCATTTCCAATAACAAATGAACGACTGAGGTTTCTTTTATTTGTTCAAATATTTTATTTTTCTCTTTTAAAATAGTCCTAATGATTTTTTCTGTGTTTGCATAAATTTATATTCAGTAAAATAAATTTATTTTTTTGAAAATTAAAAAAAAAAAAATTTTAATAGATGAAAATATAAAAAAAGAAAATTTATTTTTTTTTTTTAATTAAAATATAAATTAATTTCTGTTAAAGAAATTTTTTTTTTTTTTTTTTTTTTTTTATTTTTAAATTAATTTCTGTTAAAGAAATTTTATTTTGTCAACTGGTCCTTGATTTTGCCAACTCGATCCGACCTGGGGGGGGGGGGGGACTCCCCCCCATCCCCCCCCCCTTGGCTACGCCCCTGCATAGGCGTAGCCAGAAATTTTCGATGGGGGGATTTCTCCCCCTCCCCCTGACTAATAGGGCAGTATATGGCGTCTAATGAAATATATGACTAGCCAATCCGCTCTCCTGGACCCCCTCGGATTGGCTCGGGCCCGCCCTTTCTTAATTAAGTGCCGCAATTTTTCATTCAACTCGTTTCAGGCAATAAAGAATGCAACCCTCACATCTTTAAGAATTTTAGATATATCCCTATAATAGCGGTTTTTCTCTTTATCGGATTTAAATCTCAAATCTGCTTTTGAAAAAAAAAGATAAAAAATTTAATTATATATAATAAATTTTATTATTTTTCATTTGAGAGATTTAATCAATTTTAATAGGATTTAATTTTTTATAAAGCAAGACAAAAATCAATTCTTAGAGAAAGTATTGTTTGTATTATAGAACTTAAATATCTAGTCAAGGCTTGGGTCCAATGGGGGGGGGGGGTTGAACCCCAAATCCCCCCCGTGGCTACGCCTATGTCGCTGGCTGAAAAAAGGACATTTGGAGATTTTTACACTGTGAAATACTGTAGTCTCTAACTTGTGGCATGGAAAAAATTCGTCAAATTTAAGTAAAAAATTTTTCGACATATAGACAAATAAAATTCTTTTTATTCTCTAAAATAAATCCCCAATCAAAATGTTCAAATTTGAAAAATTTTTGCATCAACAGACAGAATTATTGAGGTATGCATGGAGTTCTTTGAAAATCGCTTTTTTTTTTTACTCAAATGTTTATTTAAAATAAAAATTTTTGACTGTCATATCTCCGCAAATTAAAAATGTAAATACCTTATTTATTTACCTTTTTTTTTTTTTTTTTTTAAATTTAGGCTTCGCGAAGCGGACAAAAAGACAGTTTTCTCAGTACTAAAGAAAAGTGAAAGAGACAAGAAAAAACTCTTGGAGACTGTGCTCAAGCAATTACGTCAATTAGCAGTGACGGCGAATCATCAATAGGGTGAGCCAACAACTAAATTAGTGACCCAAGCACAATTATTGAGCCAAGCTAATTAATTATTAGAGCCCGGTATCTATCTCTCTCTAACTGATATATATATATATATATATATATACATTTGGAGTCGGGAGGAATGAAATCCAGCTTTAATCCAAGGCAGACGTTTCGGTGACTATAACATTTGACATCTTCAGAGACAATGTTATATGATAGGGTGATAGAGTGCAAGGCGAGTACTTGCCTTATGATTAATAAACTTCCATTGGCACTGTAGATGGCTGTTATAGTCACCGAAACCTCTGCCTTGATTAAAGAGTAAAGCTATTCGGTTTTATTCCTCACGACTTTTATCTCATACACCCAACCTAATTTTTATATATATACATTTTATTTATTTATTTATTGTATTATACACGTGGGTTCCTAAACAATCGTTTTACAATTATAGTTTTGGGAAATAGAAAAATAAAATTTTTATTTACATGGGAAAAAAATAACATCATCTGAGTTTTCGCAGTTTATATAAGAAAATTTCATAAAGATTGTAACTGAAATAGAGAAATTATTTCTTCTCAATTGACGGTTTAGTCAGGGTATTGAATATCGTCAGGCATTATTTTTACCAGCACTGGAGGTTCGTTTGAGGCCTAAAGCATTGTTTCTGAATCCTCAGAAGGGAAAAAATATAGCTAAATATTACGATTTTTTTTATTGACGTGACAACGTCTTACAAATCATGTGTCTATAGTGGCATGTTAGAGGGGCTTGCACGAAAAAGTTTATTGGCTTGAATAACTCCTCTGTCTTAAGAGGTATAATTATGACAAATATACGGTTAGAAAGAATGAGTTTTCAGCTAAAGATTTCACCATTTATTTTTTTTCCTATCATTTTATTTTACCGCGCTGCGGTAAATTAAAATTTGAAAGTTTAAACCCCTGTAGATTCTGAACGGCTAATCAGATCAGACTAAATGGGATGTCATTTGGTGCAGAAAGAAAACCTCTAATAGAATAAATAAAAAAATCCCGAGTAATTAACTCCAAAATTGGTTTTTTTCTCGAAAAACCTCATTTTTTAGGCAAAAAAATATCGAAAAATAGCCCTAATTGTGCAACGCATAGCGACTTGACCATAAAAGCTACATTAAAGCTAAATATAGTTTTAGAAAGAGTGGTTCAATACCCCCAGGGCTTTTTTTCTTTTTTTTGATATGAGGTCATTTTACCGCATGAGAGCACTCGGCGGGATTTCGTTTTTCGAAATTTTAAACCCCTGTAGATTCCGAACGGCTAATCAGATCAGACTAAATGAGATGTCATTTGGTGCAGAAAGAAAACCTCTAATAGAATAAATAAAAAAATCCCGAGTAATTAACTCCAAAATTGGTTTTTTTCTCGAAAAACCTCATTTTTTAGGCAAAAAAATATCGAAAAATAGCCCTAATTGTGCAACGCATAGCGACTTGACCATAAAAGCTACATTAAAGCTAAATATAGTTTTAGAAAGAGTGGTTCAATACCCCCAGGGCTTTTTTTTCTTTTTTTTGATATGACGTCATTTTACCGCATGAGAGCACTCGGCGGGATTTCGTTTTTCGAAATTTTAAACCCCTGTAGATTCCGAACGGCTAATCAGATCAGACTAAATGAGATGTCATTTAGTGCAGAAAGATAACCTCTAATAGAATAAATAAAAAAATCCCGAGTAATTAACTCCAAAATTAGTTTTTTTTTTCGAAAAACCTCATTTTTTAAGCATATGTCGCCCTTAATGGATAAAAGTTTGGCCACACCTGTCATATATTGTTTCAATGAAAATGTTTGAACATGTTTATTTATGAAAACAAACTACTAGTAAAAAAAAAAATAAAAACAATACTTTCTCTCTTTATATTTCAATATAGGTAAGAAAAAAAAATTTTTTTTTGAAATCAAGCAAAAGACGTTGTCACGTTAAAAAGCCACCGGCTGTGTAGAAGACACAGCCAACACCTATTTTTTTGTTTAAGGTCTTTTTGGCATCTAAGGCCATTTAGACCACATCCCTATTTATTTCAAATGATTGTTAGCCAATTCAAGTGGAGACAATGGCTAAGCTGAGGGGTACGGAGTCCGAAGTCTCAACACGGCTCGGATTCGAATCCAGCTTGCCGCAAATAATTCAAACATCCTGCCGAAGTCTCCTATTAGGGTAGGAAACGGGGATAGCCCCACCTAATTGGCCTAAATGTGTTCCCTCTCTGGGAACGGCCACTTCAACCTTACCTAACCTAAGACAATTCAAATGGAATAAATTTGTTTCGCTTGGGACGGGAAGCGAGCCCCGAAGAAGCTAATGTCTTCTCTCTGAGCCACGGGTCAAGGGCATTTGATTTTAATTATACAAAAATTAATGCTAATTTGAAACTAAAATTTAATAATAAATGTGGGATTGTACAATTTTTCATCTAAATTTCTCAAATATAGGAAGTTTTATTTGTCTATGGCCAAGTTAGTGGTGGCTGACCATATATTAGATTTGTTCATTTTTCGCAATTGGATGCACATTGGATGCCCATTGCCCGAAATGTGCTTAAAACGTTGTTTGATTAGAAAAAGTGGGCGGAGTTAGGGTAACTTCCTCCTAGTTTGATTCTATCCTTGGGTAATTTCCCAGGTGTTTGGTTCAAAATTGAGCATCCATGGGCAAGTTCCCTAGTCCAGCCCCTCAAGCAAGTGGGCGGAGCCTGGTAAGCACTTGCCCGCTCCCAGGTGTTTGATTTTCTCGCTTTGGGTGCAAGCGGACGCCAAAATTTACACGTGATTCAGAGCATGTGTAAATATAGGGTAAGAGAAAGTTTAATAAATCCTAATTACTCTCCCCTCCTTGAAAGCGCCACTACCTCTTCTCTCCTACAAAAATTTCGAGCTACCCCTTAATGGGATTGTCATTGTTTCTGAACCATGTTTATGAGCAAAGTTTTGAATGTTTTGCAACATCTCAACTTTGTTTATGAACAGTTGTTGAGAAACTATGATCTGTTATTTCTAATTCAATGGAACGCGCTTAAAAACTCAACCAATTAATGCGAACAATTTCTGATATAAATATTTTAACTGTGTACATAAATCCATCGGCACCCAAAAAAGGCTGGAATTTCTTTCGAAAGTTTGGGTGTAATCATAAATTGAATCTAAATTCCAATGAATTTTTTACCAAATAAATATATATATATATATATGGGACTTTATATTTATTTACAAAATATTCTTGCAATATTCTCACTTGTCGTGATTGACTCTGAAACATTAACTATAATCTGGTTGGGGAACATAAATTCTATGGAGATGAACATAAAAAAAACATTTAAATGTAAGAAGTATTCCTGCATTTCTAATTTCAGTTACAAACTTTATGAAATTATATCTATAATCAGGGCCGAAACTAGGCAGAGGTAACAGGGGAGTGCCCAGGGCCCAGACGGCAAGGGGGCCCGAAAAAGGTCGGAAAAAATTCCCATATTGTATTAAATAACACTAGTCGACAAAAATGAACTTTTTTTCATTCACAAGAATAAAGATATGAAATTCTAGAAGTATTTTTCATGCTGAATTCAAATATCATTTCAGTTTTGCTCCATCAGGCACAGTTTTAGAGATATAGAGCAAAATAGATTTTAATAGAAAATGTGCTCTAAAACGGCTCTTATGTTCTAAATGACCTCCGATTGGGCTGAAACTTAAAATTTATATGTATTATAAATATCTTCATATTTCTACGGGGTGTCACCTTAAAAATATTTTGAACATTCTAAATAAGAGCCGTTTTAGAGCACATTTTCTATTAAAATTTATTTTTCTCAATATCTCAAAAACTGTGCCTGATGGAAAAATTCTAACTACATATCTGAATTCAGAATGAAAAAATGCACTAGGTTCACTAATCAGATTTCTTGTGAAGACAACCTTGTCGACTAGTGTTATTTAAAACGGCTAGACAAAATTTAAGTGCAAAGGAAGTAAAAAATAGATATTTAATTTTCTGAAAATTTAAAAAAATTGGTGGTAAAAATCAGTGGAAACATACATTTCTACTTTAGTTTTCTTCAAAATTTGTTTTTCTGGTTAAAACTATTATTTTAGGGGAATACGTAGCTTTAATTAATTCGTAAAATTTGGGGGGGGGGGGAGGCAGTGATGAGAGGTTGCCTCGGGCCCAAAAAAAGCTAGTTACGGCCCTGTCTATAATTATTAAATAAACATGTCGGAAATTTTATCGATAAATTAATCCCGGGCCGAAATTTGTTTTCCGTTTGGTTGATGAAGGTCAATGATTTTCCTTGGCGACTGAGCCGTGAACTAATCACTTCTAAAGCATTGACATTGATCTGCTCATGCCCGACTGAATTTTGTAATAAAATGGTGTATTGGGAGAGATGTTAGTTTAATAAATTGCAATTAATATTATTTAAATTAATTTGTTATTATTTAAAAAACCAAAAAATAAAACCCTAGGTTTGAACTTTTCTTTATCTAAAATTTAGACATTTGATGTCTTTAGAGGGAAAAGTAAAAAAATAATCACTATACATATATATTGATATAGTATTATTAAATAAATAATACTACACTAAAACATTTTTTTAGAATTAAATGGCTTAAAAATTTTTTGCATTTATTTTTATGAAATCTCCAAACTAAATAGATTAAAAATTATTTATAGAAAAATATTTTTTTCTGAAAAAAATAATTTTTTTTCCGACCAAAGTTTTAATTGTTTTACTTTTGGTAACAACATTAATACATTTTGAAAAATTTGAGTCGGAAAAAAATAAATTTTTTTTCCTAAACTCTTCCTTTACACTTCTAATATGCATATACAGTAGTAGATTGACTTACTTTTTAACCCCCATTGAAATTGATTGTTTATACCCCATTTATTTAGAAAATCTAAATTCGCAATGCTAAAAAATAGTTTTAAAAATGTAAACAATGTAAAATATTGTAAAAATTTAGATTTAGAAATTATATATATATGATAAGAAATAAGAAATTAAAAAAAAAAAACACCAGAATATGAAAAGTCCCTTTGAAAGTGTTTAATTATTACTGTTTAGAAAAAGGTAAAGGAATTTTATAAATGAATGAATTTAGATAAATTAAAGAAGGGCTTAATTTAGGAACAAATTTGCAAAATTTCTCTTGGTGTAAGTTAAAACAAAAAAACAAAAATATATATAATCTAAGATCCTATTTTGTTACGAAAAAAAAAAAAATAGCACTGATTATTATGAATAATAGTTGGCGGACCTCATAGACAATAATAAATGGGCATGTCCGTGTGAGAATTTTCCATTCTACTAGTCATGTCTGTAAGAAAAAAAAAAAATAATATCATTCATATATCTTTTCATCCTTATTTTAATTTTTATTATTAGAAATTTACCATTGAGAGTTAGATATAATAATTATTGTATTCTGATTGAAGGCAATTTCCATTTGACCAAACCGGGCGGGATCTCTCCATCCTGAGTCTTACCGTGTACAGTGTACAGTGAGGGACAATATTAAGTCCCACCCATGCGTTTACTACTTGTGATTATTTCATTGTTTTTAAAAAAATATTATATATTTTTTATGGAAACTTTCAAGGTTCAAACCTAGAAAATTTCCAATAAAGATTTTCATTTTCTTTTATAAAAACACTGAAATAATCACAAGTAGAAAACGCATGGGTGGGACTTAATATTGTCCCTCACTATACAGCTGCATTAGCATTGTTAGGGCCATTCTACACGAGCGTTTTTACCGCGTTTCTAACGCCGCGTGAAAGTTTTGCCCATTCTAACGGGTTAGAAGCTTTCATTTAAACTCCTTAGTTGTGTTTGACTCACGTTTGTTTTTCATGTGTTGAAAACGCGGCAAAAACGCTCGTGTAGAATGGCCCTAATTCAATTACACACCAAATAATTTAAAAAAATATGAACATTATTTTATATATAGCCTATATAATTTAATTTGTTCCACAGATTTTGGCCCTACCCAAATGTATAAAGCATTTTGTAAAAGAAATCAAATGATTCTAGTCATTCTTTTTTTTTTTTTTATTTTAAATTTTAAAACACATTAATTTTAATAAATATATATATATATATATTGATACATAATATATATATATACCTGGTAACAGTGGCGTGCAGTCAGAGGAAGGAAGCAAGGGAAGCACTGCTTCCCCAAGCAATTAAAAAAATTAAACTATTTATTATTTAAAAGTAAACTTGCAACGTGTTTACAAAACATCTCATAACATTGGCGCGAGGAGGCAACGTAATATATATATATACAGTGCTTTCCCAGAAATCTTTGATCGGAATATACAGGGTGATTATAAAAGGACTTTACAACTTTGAAAGCACATACATATTTATTGAAATTACTTACAGAATTAAGAAAGGTGTCATTTTGTCACAAAACACTTCGTGTCATTTTGGTTCGATGTGACTGCCGTTGGTAATGCGACATACATCCCACCGATAATCGATTTCTTGCCACACTCGTTTCAGCATATCAGTTGTAACTTGTGCAACTGCAGCGTTGATCCGATTTCGGAGGTCATTAAGATTGTCTGGTAGAGGCTGAACATAAACTTTATCCTTAATGAAACCCCCACAGGAAGAAATCCAAAGGTGTTAAATCCGGTGAGCGAGGTGGCCCTGCACGGCCAATCCACCGACGTTGAAAGCGAATGCAGTTGCACAAGTTACAACTGATATGCTGAAACGAGTGTGGCAAGAAGTCGATTATCGGTGGGATGTATGTCGCATTACCAACGGCAGTCACATCGAACCAAAATGACACTCATATGTTTAACTTGAAGTGTTTTGTGACAAAATGACACCTTTCTCAATTCTCTAAGTAATTTCAATAAATATGTATGTGCTTTCAAAGTTGTAAAGTCCTTTTATAATCACCCTGTATATATATATATATATATATGTTTAGTCTGAGAGTAGGAGTAAGTTGAGTGGTAATTGCGTTTGTATTCGGTTTAGGTTGACTAACGAACACAAACGCAATTACACACACTCAACCTTCCTCCTGCTCTCAGAGACCAAACCAAGCCTCTGAGGCATCCAAATTGACCTGGGGACCAGCAAGACTGCGACCCCGTAAACAAACCACCCCAACAATTCCCCCTAATTCCATACTCTTGAAAATGGCTCCAAAAGGAGAGCCGAAACGTCGAGTAAATCTCAACATCACACTCGACTCAACCCGAGAAAACTTATCTTCGCATACATCCAGTCGCGGAAACCTTCCAGAACATATATATATATATATGCTTCCCCAAAAATTTTACCCACCGCACGCCACTGCCTGGTAAATAAATATATATAAAATTCTGCAAGTAAAAAGTTTGGACCAAATTTTGTTTTGTTATATATACTGGTATATATACAGAGGCGTAGGCAGAAATTTTTGATCGAAAGGGTGTTTAAGATAGGATTTGCCCTCACCCTCCAGTAACGAGGCAGTTTAACCAGTCTAATGAAATAAATCAAGTTTTAAAAAGTAAGTTATATATTTAAAAAAATATGCCGCCGGAAATATATTACAAAATTTAGTAAGATTCTACTGATAAAATTAGTGATACTAGGGAAAAAACTTGAATATCCAGTCATGGCTTGGGGGGGGGTTTGATTTTATTTTAAATTTTAAAACATACATTAATTTTAAAAAAAAAATTAAATATAAAACCGCCATAAAATCAATAGCTTAGGCTAAGCCATTTTAGAACCGATTAATCGGCATTATTTACAACAAAGTTCAATATTCTGGCCACTTAATTTTATCAGACGTTTTTTACAATAGATTTTGCTAATTTTATTTCATTCTCCTAGTTCTATTAAATAGGTCTTTAAATTTCCTATAAAAAATATTATCCAATCCGAGGCATCGCTTATCCGACTAATCAGCTATTATCTGTTATAGTTTGATTAAAAATTTCTCCAAACTTTTAACTGACATTAAATAATACAAGATGATTCAAAATGTATTTATAAACTTAGAAAAATTTAGAAATTCTTAATTTATATTTAGATTATTTTTTATTTATTTAAGGCTGAAGAGATATATTTTTGATATTTACCTAAATATCAAATAATTGCTTTACGTTTTTTTTTTTATCAATAAATGATTAATTATATTTAAAAAAAAACTCCGAAATGTAATTTTATAAATATATTATTAGATTTATTTGTATTACTGCCAGCATAAGTTAATATTTTGTAATT
This sequence comes from Euborellia annulipes, assembly GCA_023213315.1. Lineage (NCBI taxonomy): Eukaryota > Metazoa > Arthropoda > Insecta > Dermaptera > Anisolabididae > Euborellia > Euborellia annulipes. Next base: position 39,660 of record JAKCPI010001140.1, read on the forward strand.
TGTTTAAGTATCATGACATCATTTTATAAAAAAAAACATTTATTATAAACTCTCCAAATTTTTTTTTGTTTTTTTGAAACCCCCTGTTTTTGTGCCTTTCATATGACACTTGTTCATATGTCATGTAGTAACAAATGTTTTTTGTATAATATTCCTTTAATACAAAATGCAATTGCCTAATTAGTAATATAATGTTATTGATAATTATTGGATTAATGCTATTTATTTTTTATAAATAAAATACTAAAAAAATGCTTAAAGATTTAATTTTATATACTACAATTCTCTTTATCCTTATTTTGTCTATTAAAGAGAGAGCACTTGAGCAAATTTTAATTTAATCATGTCATATATTAATATTATTTTATCAGTCTTTTAAAAAACAATCCTATTCTAATGAAATTAATAGGCCTAATCCAAAAAGTACTTGCATTTTATATCATTAATCAATAAAATTAACGCACATTCCTATAAACTGGCAATCAATAATAGACTTTAGGTATTGATTGATTTTCTTTGTTATTTTTTTATCTCAAATACTCAAGATCGGGCATTCTATATTAATATTTTGACAAGCCATCTGTTAATGTGAGAAAAATCTTGTTTTTTTTTTCTTTTGTTGCCTTAGAAAGTCATAGAGATAAGAAATGACCTTTCCAAAACCAAGAGGCAAATAAATATTTTAGGAAGCGAAGAAAAATGGTTTACTTAGCTGGAAACGTTTCGGTGCATTTATTATGCTCCATCTACAGTCCTTTAATTAGTGTATATGTTGCTGAGTTAATACTATTGCAACTCTGAGCAACATGAAGATGGAGAATAATAAATACAACGAAACGTTCCGGCTAATTATAAAGCATTATTTCTTGGCTGCCTCTGCCTCTAAACGTCCTTTATTAAAAATCTAGAGCCACAACTTTGACAATGAATAAATATATTACACTAAGAATATATATATATATATATAAGTAAAATTATTTAGAATATGTGAGGTTTCACTAAGCAGTGGCGGATCCAGACGTGTTTCTCGGGGCGGGGGGAGGGGGAGTAATCTGGAGTGACTGGTCGCACAGCACACATTTTTTTCTTAATTTCGGTAATTTAAAGGCGCATTCTGTACTTGTTTACCAGAATATAAATACAAATCAAATTTTTAAGTATTAATTTTTAAAATTTTACATTAAAAATACATTTTTTTTTTCGAAAAAAAGTATTTTTTTCAAATCTCAGGGGGGGGGGGGTAATTACCCCCTTTACCCCCCCCCTTGTATCCACCCTTGTCACTAAGTTATAAATGAAAGAAATATTCAATTTCTAACTCGATATATTTCGGGCTATTAACCCATCTTCAGAAGTACATGTGATGTGTGTACATATATATATATATTTTCATTTTATTATGTAAAGTGTGTTAATAAAATGAAATTACTATAATCCGTAAGAACATTGATTGTCTTGAGGAAGAGCGTGATTGGCGCTCGAAACGTCGACATTCTTTCATTAGCTGACTCCACTCCATTATTTATATATTAATATATTTGCGCTAGAGTGTATGACTTGGTCCAAATAAATATAATTTATAGAAGAGGCACGCCTCCCCACCCCAGAAATTTTTCAAATCTATATACATATATACAGGAATATGGCTAATATCTATATTTTTATATGAAAAAGTGCGTCGCATAAATAAAAGTAATAAAAAAAAAAATGAAATATATAAGCATTTTTTTAATATATCTTTTGTCTTTGACCGGGCCCTTGAAAACTGAGAAAATTTGGATTAAAAAAAAAAATGTGTCTTTGAGAGGGACCCCTTTGGGCACAGTGAAACTTTACCCAACAAATTGATATAAATCCATAAAAAAAATATAATGTAAGAGGGGAAAAGAGAGATCTTGATCCTCACCAGTGTTCCCTCTAATTTTTTTCGTGACCTGCGGCTATTATAAAAAGTGTATTTTTACCAATTTTATTTTCTGCACAAAAAAAAAAAAAATTGTGCGCGCGAATATTTTTTTTGTTAGAGGGACGCACAGGGAACACTGATCCTCACCTCCTTATAACTTATCGTCATTTATCTGAGCCAAGGGCCATGACCTTCTTTCATTCATTACCAAGATTAGATCTATTCACATTCTCACTATTGATCATCTTATAAGCCAAAGGATCTTGGTCCAAATTCATTCAAATTGAAAATGATCCTGGATAATACATAAATTTATTATATATATCTATTAAAATTCTAAATGATTATATGATTTTAAATTCTCAATCATTTTCATACATTTAAGATATAAGAGCAATAACTTTTTGGATTTCTTATAAAAAAATATATTTATAATATTCACTCTACCATCAAAATTAATTAAAATAACTGAAATTTTTTTCTAATAAAAAAAAATATTTTTAATATTAAAATTTTAGCACAGCCCAAGTAACTCATAAATTATTTGAAATAAATTTTATAAAATATATGGACATTTTAGTTTTATCAAATTAAAAAGAAATAACTATAGGGATCTGTTTAAGGCTAATAAAATTCGAAATAACAATTTAAAAATGTACTTATTATTATTTTGATATGAAATTTGAATTTAAATAATAATAATAATAATAAGTTATTTACAAATATTTAAGAAAAACTAATAAAATAAATATCTCACTCTTAACAGAAGTAAAAGAAGAAAAAAAAATTCTTCAAATGAGAAGAGTCCAATCAAAACTGCATTCAGAGGAAAAATTTCTTAATTTCCCTTTCAAAAAAAAAATTGTTTTAATCTATTGACTACTTTTTAATTATCTTTAAAGAACAATATCACACGAGGTAACATGGTTAAGTTGAAAACAATGTCCAATTTGTTGATGTTCTCTAGAAAGCTTTTTTATTTCTTTGTGGTAAAATTGAATCTTTGGCGTAATTGAATAATGATAAAAGTCCGTATTTTTTGCCCTTTCTTGAAAAATAATTAGAAACTACATCATTGTCATCTGTAAAAAAAAAAATAATAATAGAATTAATTTTCTGTTTTATATTTTTGTTTAATATTAAGTGATTCTTACCCCCTAGAAGTGGCCTTGTCTCTGATAAAGTAGGAAGAACATTTTCATTTGCAGATAATGAGACAAATAACGAAAAAGGTACAATCCATAGACAAAGAGTAAAATATCCAATTACCTGTAGAAAGAAAAAAATTATTATTTTTTGAGATGTTTCATTAAAACTAAACCAACTTCAAAATGCCAGTTATATGCCCCTGGAAGGGCCAGAGATGCCTCTGGGGCAAATTGAGTGCAATTAAGCGCGCAGAGGAGGCCTCTCTGGCCCTTCAAGGGGCATATAGCTGGCATTTTGAGTCTAAAATGTCAGTTTTCATCGCAGCTGACATCTCGTTAAATATGGTCGCTTTATAACTCACTAAACTTGATGACAATTTTGGGATTTTCAGTCGAAATTTCGAAACTTTGAGGTAAAAAATCTCACAGAAGATATTGTCCGATTTGAAAAAAAATTTATATCTGTAATGTCCATGTGGGTGGGCCACTTTTGCCGGGTATTACATTTCGCTCCGAAAAAAAAGTGGCAAAACGACCCACCCTAGGGACCTTTTTGCAGCACAGAAATAGGCGAGAGGTGTCTCAACAAATTGCCCTGGGTGCTTTGAATTAGTGTTTAAACAACTCATTATTATTAAAAAGAAAAAATCGAAAAAATAAGCGCTATTGGAAGACAAATCTTTTTTTCGGGAGGCATTACCGTCGGGTTTAAAAGGCTAAAATTTAGAAGATGGCATATTGTATTTTTTAGAGAAAATTCATTACTTCCCTCCTTTTGCCTTTGTTTTTATAGTGGGTAGACTTTGCATCCCAAAGACAAGGGATGATGTGTATTGTAATTCCTCAATAATTTTTAGCAGAGTTTCTATTATAACCGGTTAAAAAAAAAAAATCAAAAACCATCTTAAAAAAACCGGACAATTTCATAAAAAATAAAATAAAATTTAAAAATATAATCTTGTACGCGGTCAAAACAAAAATAGACTCACTCCTTAAATGCGTTTCAAATAAGAAATAACTGCGGCGAGTCCCGCGATTTTGTCTCGCGCACGTCCACACCATCTTTGCACAACATTTGTCTCTTGTATCCCCCGAATGGGAGGGGGGGAGACAAGAAACAAGCGACTTTTGTCTCGCGACTCCCCTGAGACGAGTCGCGGGACAAAATCGCTAGGGCTGAAATATATCTCTAATAATTTTGTGATGTTCTTATAATTTTAGACGATATTTAATAGTGAGTGAGTCACAAATATCGTGGAGGTTTTTTTTTTTTAATAGTGATGTCAAGAAAAGGAAAAGAACGAGATTTCTAAATCATCACAATTGGAGGTAAGTTAACCTCCTTGCCTTCCTAGTTTAGAATGAAAAACTCCAAATTTGCAAAGTTGTTATTTATAAAAACAGGAATTATAAATATAACAGAGGTAGCAGCCGTATTAATATTTTTTTAAAGGAAGTAGGATGAAGGAGAGAAATAACAAGCCCCTAGTCCTCTCCTTCATCTTCTTGCCCATGTCATCCAGCCAATGAATTAAACTAATAAATCTAAATGGCTTGTTTCTATTTAAAATTGTATATAAAAACTAGCTTACTGTATATAGACATAAAGGAATAAAAAATTCGTAAACTTTTTCTTCAATACTTTTCAAATTTTATATCAAATCACATTCAAAAAATAAACTTTCTCAAAACTATTTTCAAAGAAAGATTAATTATCATCAACGGAACCAATAAATGAGTGTAAGGATGATTAAAGAACACAAGATTGTTTCAGTCTCATTGCTGTTGTGCCGGTATACCGTCGGAGGCGGGCTTTGCCACTTGTATATATGGACCCTGTTATGCAATGGTGTGTCAAAGACCAAACATCGAGTTTTGAGAAAATAACAATAAAGTTTTTTGTTTACATTGGATTCTATATAATTTTTCTTATCAATTGTGCAAGTAACATTAAATATAAATTTTTTTAGAACATATTTCATAAAAAATACTATTAATTAAAGCATTTGAAACAATATTCCGTGCTTAACTCAATTTTGAATTTTTTGGTCTTTGACACACCATTGCATAACAGGGTCCATATAGAGTCAATCTAAACCGAACACAATTACCAGGGTGTGCCTATGAAACCGACCTTTAGAGGTGCGCACATAAACACATATTTTATAAAAGTGAAAAAAGATATTTTATTCAAAGTAATTTCCTTCGTTAGCAATACAATTCTCCCATCTTTCAGGGAGCTTATGATTCCCTCTCCAAAAAAACTCGTCTTCTTTCGAGGCAAACCATTCATCGAGCCATTTGGCAACATTTTCGTAATCTGTGAACTGCTGCTCCCTCAAAGCGTGACCCAAAGATGAAAACAAGTGATAGTCCGTTGGGGCCAAGTCTGGGGAATAAGCCGCATGTGTGAGAATTTCCCACCCAAACGTTTCAATGGTTTCTTTGGTTCGTTTTGCAGCGTGTGACGGAGCGTTGTCGTGCAACAAGATGACTTTGTGCTGCCTTTTTTGATATTCTGGTCTTCTTTGGCGTATAGCCTGGTTCAATTTCACCATTTGCTGTTGATAACGTTCCGTATTGACAGTTTCGCCAGGTTTCAGGAGTTCGTAATAGATAATTCCCTTCTGATCCCACCAAACACAAAGCATTGTCTTTCGTCCATATCGATTTGGTCTTGGAGTCGATGTTGATGGCTCACCTGGAGATACCCATGATGCTCGACGCTTAGGATTTTCAAAAAAGATCCATTTTTCATCTCCAGTAACAATTCGATGAAGAAATGACTTTCTTTTGTATCTGGCGAGCAGCATCTCACAAGTGGTTTTTCGGTTCTCTTGCTGCCTTTCGTTCAGTTCATGTGGAACCCATTTCCCGATCTTCTGGATCTTCCCCATAGCTTTCAGACGCTTGGAAATAGTTTCCCGAGTCACGTTTAACTGTTCTGCCAATTGTTGTTGTGTTTGAGTTGAATCTTCATTCAACAATTCTTGCAAATCGGTGTCATCAAACTTTTTGGGCGGTCGGCCACGTGCTTCGTTCTTAATGTCAAAATCTCCCCTCTTGAATTTTTTGAACCATTCTTTGCACTGTGTTTCACCAAGAGCATAGTCGCCAAAAGCTTCTACAAGCATTCGATGAGACTCCGCGGCCGTTTTTTTCAAATGATAGCAAAAAATCAACGCCGTCCGCAAATCACTTTGTTGAGGAACAAAGGTTGACATGTTTGACGTGGCGAAAAAAATGTTGGGAGTATGAAATTGGAATTTTTTGAGTTCGAAACTTAGAACAGACATAAACCAAACAAACAAACTCAATAACTAGACTGTATAGTACCAAAACTGGCCGCCAGGATTTTTCAAAGTAAAAGGCGGTTTCATAGGCACACCCCTGGTACACACACCCAACCTTCCTCCAGCTCTCAGAGACCAATCCACGCCTCTGAGTCATCCACCAAATTGACCTGGGGACCAGGAAGACTGCGACCCCGTAAACAATCCCCCTCCACCATTACCTCCTAACTTCCTTCTCTCTTGAAAATGGCTCCAAAAGGAGAGCCGAAACGTCGAGTAAATCTCAGCACCCCACGCGACTTAACCCGAGAAAACTTATCTTTGCATGCATCCGGTCGCGGAAACCTTCCAGAACTATATATATATATATATATATATATCCAGTTATGTATCAAAGTCCTATAGGTTATATTATTGTAATTACTTTTGGGATAATAATACTCAGCTTGTTCCCAATCCAAGGCAAGTTGGAGTGGGCGTTTTGAAACAAGATTGTTTCCAGGACTAGCTTTGTAACAAAACCGACTTTTCTTTTATTATTAATTTCAACTACAAAATATCCTTAATATCCAATATACATCAAATTAAAGCTAATTTTCTCTTATCCCTTCGTGGGGAGGTAGAATAACTTAGAAATGAATTCAAGAGACGAAAGAGGGTATTAATCAGGAAGTTTACTTCTTATTGCAGATGGAAAGCAAAAGTAAACTTTATTATTTTTGGAAAATTTTATTACTTGACGACCAGACTTGTGTACAACTCTCCTGGCTTCGATCACCGATAGACCAAATTTTCCAATCTCTTTTTAAGAATTCGTCACACTTATATGCCAATGTAACGAGACAGGAATTTTTAATCTCTTTATATTTTATTTTTCTATTTTATTATTTAGGTGCAAGGGCAGAAAATAAAAATATAAGGTATATATATAAAATTTGTATAAAGATTAAAAATTCTTGCTTCATCGTATTTTTACTTTTTCTCCTTACATTGGTATATAAGTATGGCAAATTCTTAAAAAGGAAATTGTAGAATTTGGTTGAAACGAGGAGAGTTGTACACAGTTTGGTTTTCAAGGTAATAACATTTTCCAAAAGTTGATCTTTATTTACTTTTGCCTTTCATCTGCAATAAAAAGTAAACTTAAATTTGATGTATTTTGGAGTTTAGGCTTTCACAGTTGTTATCATTAATAAAAGAATTTTGTTTTCGATCAAACAGAGGTTTATTTGTTAAAATTACAACGACATTCTGTGGCCAAAAACAAAATTCTTTTATTTTATATATATATAATTTGGAAAATCTAATTATATTTATATTAGTAGGCAAGAGGCTATGCGGGATATAGCTGGGGTAAATTATTCAACATTCCCCTGGGTAGGCGATGATCTCACCCTCAGTAACAGCCCTAATTCGAGGTGGCCTCAGATCACTAGGGATGGTTCAAACCTAGCGAGAGATGTGAGTCGGAGGGCGGAAAAGGAAAGTTCCTTTTCATTAAATCCTATATTTATATTTACCTCCGAAAATGAATAATAATAAGATGCGAAATATTGGAATGCCAAATAGTGATTGACGACGAGCATAGTGATTGAGAGAAAAAATCCCGGCGATAAAACGATCACAAATGGAAAAGTCTTCAAAAGGAACAGATGAGACAATTGACTAATCAAACCGCAGATGACAAGTGACGTTGGGAACTCTTCGAATGCAAATATACCCAAATAAATAAAAATTACGCTCTAAAAAAAATACATAAACAATAATTAATAAATGACAGTATTAATAAATAAAATAAATAAATCTCTTACCATAGTTAACCACCATATTATTTTTTTTGTGATTACTGTATATTCCTCAACTAATTCCGCTAAATAATATAAACCTGCAGCTATTAAAAAAAAAAAGGAAATTTTATAAAAATTAAAATGAAATTTAAAACAAAAAATTTATTTATAACCTACCTACTGAAAATATTATAAAAACTACCTGAAATATTAAAGCTATAAAACTTAAAAAATAAATGAACCACATGGTGATACGTCTCTCTTTAAAAAAAAACAATTTTTTTTTGTAAATATCAAAGTCACTTCATAAATATATGATAATCATCTTTTATTTCTTCTATAAAAATTGAAAAATAAAATTCATTTAACCTGCTACGATGACATTAGGCAAGAGGCGCTCGGGTAGCTCAAGTTTCAAATTGCCGCCAGCTTTTAAATTTATTGAATTCGTTTATCTGATAATATATTCTATTTATATAAAATAGTTGATAGGAACTTTAATAAAAGACTGTCATTTTTAATGTATTTTCTTTAGTGAGAAATGTGTTTATGAATAAAATACAGTTTTTTTACTCGAGCCACATTTAGGCGCTTCAACCCCCCCCCCCCCCCCGTCGTGTCAAAAATTCGATGTCGAGAATGTTGATGGAAATACTCTTTATAAGGGTCCCTGATTCTTAAAAATGTCAGGACATCTCAAAATTGTTTGGATTGATTTATAGGAAAAACAGGAGCCATGATCCCTCCATTCCCCCCCCCCCACTCCTCTTTCACTCCCCCCCCTCCTCTTCACTACCTCTACTCATCTTCCTCCCCCTCCACTCCTCTTTCACTCCCCCTCCACTCATCTTTCACTCCCCCCTCTTTGAGGAGAAAGTCACGGCGTCCTTGCAGCGCCAGTAGGCTTCTGCCGCGCCATTTCTACATTTGTGTTTTCTTACTAAAAAAAGTTTTTATTTTTATTTTGTGACTATCAGTGATCATCAGTGTTTTAAATAGTGCTCTTGGATTATGGAAAATTATCTTTCGTCATCTTTCTTCACACTGCGGAGTCACCAAAGGATTATTTCTAATGGTAGGCTATTTGTAAAATTTCATTCACTCTCTCTTTCTTTATTAATTCTCTCGTGGAATTGGGTATCATACAATTTTCTACCATCTAAGTTTATATTTAATGAATATCCTATTTCTTATTATTTATTATATATATGGTATATGTCTTAAATCATTTTAATAATTAGTTATTAATAGATTTTCTAAGAATCGCCATTAATATTGACTTTATTGTCAATTGCATAAGAGAATCAAATCATACAACAAACTAGTTCTTTAGTTCGAATTCTCTCCGCTTGGTGTGCTAGTGTCTTTCCTTTTTTTTTAATGCTCCTCAATTCAAAATAAATTAATTTGTTTTGTTTAAATTTCATATTGAAAGGTATATTTTTTTTTGTTTGTTTTTTTATTAGGCTTTTATAATATTAAATAGGTAAATAATATTAAATAGGTGTAGCCAGGGCCGGAAAATTCTCGACCGACCTCATCTATAGTATATTATATAATATAATCGCGGAGTTTCCGTCTGTACGTCTGTCTGTCACGCTCTGTTTGACCAACTCCCCGTTGGAATTTTGAAACGAAATTTTGCAGTCTTATAGAGAACTTTATGGGCGAGGGTCCGCCGCAGAAGGACCCGAGCCAGCAGGCGGGAGGTCCAAGAGGCGAAAAACAAAACGAAAAAATTAAATAATATTTAAAAATTTAACCAAAACTGTTCTTTCAAAATCGGTAATCGAAAGTTGTGTGCTGTACGACAGTCACAGTCTTAATTTAAATAAATCAAATAAAAGAAGCCCCGTCTGCCCCCTCCTATAGGATGCCAGAGAGGGCAATGTTCCCAGTTCCAAGAGCCCATCTAAGCTCGAGGCAAACAAAACACATGTCCTGATGAAGACAGGAACAATCGGCCGAAACATCCACATTGTTGTTCAATAAAAAACTTTTTTTTTTGCTTTGTCTGCCTTAATCTCCTCATTATTAAATTATATTCACTACAATTATATAGTCTTACAATTAGATGCCCTAAAATATCTAAAAAAAAAAAAATCCCCCTCCTGGGGTATAATTTGGTGGATAATCACATCTGTTGAAGGTAAATTTTATTTTAGATCGCGAATGAATTACTTTTATTTTTATTTGGATGTATTTAATGCAACTAGGTCGAAGCACAGAGCAGAGCTGGAGATCTCGCCACTTGTACAAGGAATCAGGGGCATATATAAGGGAGGGGGCGAGGGGCCCCCCGGAATTTTACAAATACATATCTACATATATAGGGATAAACAGGAATCAGCGGGACCCCCCCCCCCCCCCCGAAATTTTTGATTGGCCCCGCAGTGCGAAAAATATAGTTCCGCAAAAAATTTTTTCCCGCAGGGTGGAAAATTTTGGTTCTGTAAAATAAAAATTTTCGTTTGAAAAAATTTAGTTTCTTAAAAAAAAATTTCCGCAGAAAAATTTTTGAGTTCAGGCCCCCCCTCCCCCCCCCCCCCCCCCCCCGAAAAATTTCTATATACGCCCTTGTAAGGAATCAGGGGTTTGTTTTATTTTAAAAAACAGGTCTCCAGTACCTAAAAATACCTTAATAATACCAAAGAAGTCTTATATTAATACTTTAAATCTATAAATTGATAATCTGGTGAATGGAGATCTGAGAGGGCGAAGACCCCTCCATAAAAAATCATTGTTTCTTATATATATATATATATATAGAGTACATAGACTGAGAGTTTATTTACATAATTAGCCGAAGGCCGGCCAGGAAGACTTGCTCGTATATAGGCTGTCTGTTGAGACTCATCGAGTTTAGTGGCTCCGATGCGTTTGTAGAGGCAACGGAGCGGCTAGTCTGCTCTGTCCCCTCCTCTTTTATACAAACAGGAAAATACCTTTGTTTTTTTTTGTTTTTTTGAATATCTTATTTATTTTATATTTATGTTATAATTATACTACGTTAAACAACACCACAACAACAACATGCCTCAAATAACAACTCATCAGAAAGTGTTCGTCTTTAAACAGGTGAAATTTTTTATTTAAGAAATATTTTAATTTTCGTTGTAATATAACAATGTTGTGACCAGGCCGATAGCCGGGGGGTGGAGGGACCCCATATCCTCCCATACAGAGGTCCAAACCACCCCCATAAAATCCCGAAAAATTAGAAATAAAGAGAAATATATAGAAGGAAAGTTTTAAATATTGTTAGAAGTTATAATTAAAAAATATTCTTTGAAATTTATTCGTTTGGGGAATCAGGGGCGATATATAGAAATTTTTTTCGGGGGGTGGTCCGAACTCAAAAATTTTCTCCAGGGAAAATTTTTTTTCCCACTGGGGCGGCAAAATTTTTCCCCTGCCAGGTAAATCATTTCACCTTTTTATTTAGGGACACAAAATTTTTTCCGCCCTTCAAAAGTTTTTTTTTTTTTGCGGAACTGATTTTTCCAACAGAGTGGCAAAAATTTTTCCACCGACATGAAAATCATTTTACCCTTTTTTTTTTAGGGACACAAAATTTTTTCCGCTCTTCAAAAGTTTTTTTTATTTTTCTTTGCAGAACTAATTTTCCCGGCAGGGTGGCTAAAATTTTTTTCTCTCTGCCATGTTAATCATTTTACCTATTTTTGAGGAAGATGGAATTTTTTTTTCGGGGGGGGGGGGTTGTTTTGTTTCTCTTTTTTATATCCTTTCTTTTTTCTATATAATAAAAAATAGATAGATTGGGAATTTGGGGGGGGGGGCAGACTCCCTCGGCTCCCCCCTTATATACTCCGGTGGGAGGAACCATCCGAACCCCCAGCCCCCGAAAAAAACTTTCCGTCTACTTACTAGTTGTGACTATTAATTTTTTATTTGATTATATTTTTTGCGAGCCTTTTTTTCTTCCCATTCCCTTTTGTATTTAGTGTTTTACTTACTTTGTAACCCCACGGCAAAAAAAAAAAAAACTTACTTGATATTACGTATGTTTTCCTGGAAATCAGGAACGAAAATTTATATTTGAATTAAAACAATATTAACGTCGCTGTTTAGAGAATAGCATTTTTTACATTACTTTTTAACACCCATTTGTTGATTTTAAATTTTAACGTCTGTTTTTAGAGAATAGACCTGATTAGGCTTTCAAACGCGTTACATTTTTTTTATCCCGGAAAACATTTTCGACTTCCTAATAGATAAAAAATGGGAACAAAGGGGTTTTATACAGTGTGGTACAAAAAATGTGGAACAATATTTCTTTTTAAAAAGACCTAAACCTGTAATTTATTAAACATTTAATATGAAATAATTATACATTTCTAACAAGTAAATTTAACACAAATACAAATTATTTAAATCAATTTAATACAATTTAAATAAAACAAAGACAAAAATGTCGATTTTCAATTTTAAGGACAAATCAACAATCTCGATATGTTTTGTGGATATTAATTCAAAATTTTGTTTTTATTAGAATTTCCAATAAAATAGACAGAGAAAAACTGAAACTAAAAGATTACTTGTAAAATTTTAAAAATTTGACGTTAATAAAAAAATTTCGACATTTTTGCCTTTGTTTTATTTAAATTCTAATTATTTATTAAAATGTTATCGGTTTGTGTTAAATTTATTTAGAAATGTTTAAGATATTTCATCTTAAATGTTTAATAAATTACAGAATCATTAAGATAGATTAGAATAGGCCTTATTAAGAAGAAACAAAGTGTTGCGTTTTTTTTGCTCCACAGTGTATTTTAAAAAAAATATTGTCAATTCAGATAAGTAGTTTGTTCCTTCTTATCTCGTTATAAAATAAGAGAGCTTACAGGTGTATGAACCTACTTACAATTTTCAATTAATTTTAATTTTAAAAAATAAATATTATTTTTGGAAATAAATTTTTTAGCTTAGATTGTAATTTATTTAGGCTATCAAACAACTTCAATTTACTATAATTACGAACATACTGATATACAAGGTTTCAACCAGCGATTAACTTGCGAATGACGATACCGGAAAAACATAAACGTTGTCTTTATGATAGTGGGTTTGTGTGTAGTTAAAAATATCATTATTTTACTACCACATTCAGGGCCGCCGAGAGCCTAGTTTGAATTCTAAGAATCAGAGGGAAAATAATTTTGACGTGACAACGTCTTACAAATCATGTGTCTATAGTGGCCTGTTTGGGAGGCATGCACGGAAAAGTTTAGTGGCTTGAATATCTCCCCTCTCTTAAGAGGTATAATTATGTTGAATACTCGGTTAGAAGGAAAGATTTTTCAGCTAAAGATTTCACCATTTATTTTTTTTCCTATCATTTTATTTTTCTGCGCTGCGGTAAATTCTAATTTGAAAGTTTAAACCCCTGTAGATTCCGAACGGCTAATCAGATCAGACTAAATGTGATGTCAATTTGTGCAGGAAGAAAAACTCTAATAGAATAAATAAAAAAATTCCGAGTAATTAGCTCTAAAATTAATTTAAATAATAAATTAATGTTTAAGAGATCAAATTCGTTAATAATAACCAAGGTAGCGTCTTTTGAGGGCTGGTAGATTTGAAGATCGAGTAGACAAGCCTCAGAAATTAAACAAATCTATTTTTTGCTAAAATGATGAGATTACTTCTTTTCAGGTTATTAGGTTGCATAAATAATTAGCGAATTTTTTTTTTGTGCTACATTGAGTGAAGATGTTCTCGGTCTCGTGCATTTATTTACTTAAGAGTAATTATTATTATCTATTAATATTATAATTCCATCATCTTCTAGAAAATAATTTAAAATTTTTTATTTTAAAATAAATAAAGGGAAAGGATGTCAGGCAAACAGGATAGCCTCTATCGAATGAAAACATTTCGGCTTTAATTAGATAATGTATTCATCAGTTCTTATGAGAATATATGGACCCTGTTAAGCATTAGTGTGTCAAGCGCCAAAAAAATAAAAAATTGAGTTAAACACGGAATATTGTTTCAAATCCTATAATTAATAGTAATTTTTATGGAATATGTCCTAAAAAAATTTATATTTAATGTTACTTGCACAATTGACAAAAAAAAATCTGGTGTGACTGGCGCACAGCACACAACTTTCTCTTACCTTCGGTAATCGAAAGTTGTGTTCTGTGCTTGTCACACCAGATTTTTTGTGTCGACATATATTTAGTTCCCGACAGTACGGAACATATGAATTCAGATGTAAAATTTATAAGTGTGGGAAAATATTTATATTTTGTTACCATGGCAACCATTTCTCCTATCTTCCCTATGAAATACAAGAGTAAAGTGGTCTTCAGAAGATTTCAATTGCAAAATGAGAATATACATTTTAAAGAGCATCTAAAAAATAATTGATTTTTGAATTTAAAAAAAAATCGTTGGAGCAAATTTTGAGAAAATCGAAAAAAACTGAAAAAGTACATCAGTAAAGTACTCTTTGGTCGATTTTGATTAAAAGCTTATTTTTCCGGTCCCGGGGGGTGTTTAACTTAAATATAAAATTTCAACCTCGTAGCTCAATTCCTTCATGCTTAAAATTGAACACACCCACACACCCACACACACACACACACACACACACACACACAGACAGACAGACAGACAGACAGACCATGTCGCGAAAACCACTTTTTTGGATTCAGGGGACCTCAAAACGTGAAGATCCATCAAAATCTCGACATCGAATTTTTGACATGAATCCAATACTTTCTCTCTATATATATATTACATATATACATAGGTAAGAGAAAGTAAAAATTATATATAATCCAATGAAAACAAAAAACTTTATAATGGTCAAAGCCCTATGAGCTCGTTTCTTGGCCAATCCCTTCCTCTATTGACTCTGGTCCTAAATCTCGTAATAAGGTCTCGAATATTGAATTTTTATTATTATAAAATTATTTAATTTTTTTTATATAAATAAGTCTAATTTATTTAAATCGTGTCAACAATCCTAATTAGTTGAAAAATTTCTATTATTTAATTTTATTGTTATAATATCCAATTATTATTAATTAATTAGATATCAAATAAATAATTAATTAATAACTTCAACTAATTAGGATTGTTGACATGATTAAATAATTTTAAATAAATTACACTTATTTATATAAAAAAATTAAATTAAAATTAAATAATTTTATAATAATAAAAAACTTTGTTCATTTTCTCAAAACTCAGTAGATGGCGCTTGACACACTAATTCGTAACAGGGTCCATATAGGCAATCTCAATGAAAAACACATTGAGATGCAGAGAGAGTTGTTATACAATAAATCAGGATATAGAAATTTTTTTTTGAGGGGGGGGGCCTGAACTTATTTTTAAATACTTCCCCCCCCCCCCCCCCATACACAAAAAATTTTTAAAATATCAGATATTCCTCATCCCCGAGGGGCTTCCTCTCCAAATTTTCGTTGAATTTTTTTTTTCCGTTTTCACCTGAGCCCCGATAGGCCCGGCTCCCTCAAAGGGGTCGTCTACATTTTACTTAACGCGTTAGGGGAGGGGTCTGGCCAAAACGTTTCTAATTGTGACATGGGGAACTCGGGGGTTTCTCTAAGCGTGACATAATAATTCAAGGTTGAATTTATAAAATTTTGTTGAATTTGAAAAGATAGGATGAGACTCGCATATTTAAAAAAAAAGGCAAAATGATTTTTGTATAGGAAATTTTAAGAAAAAGTTTAAAACAAGTTTCGGTTTCGGGGGGGGGGTAGTTCTATGTTGGGACATAATATTTGTAGGGGGGTTTGTTTCTATGTGACTAACTGTGACAGGGAGAGGGACTAGAATATCAACAAAAAAAAGGCGTTACGTAATGTGTGAACGACCCCAAAGGCAAATTTTCATTAAATTTTTTTTTTTAATCGAAATTTTTGCTGATTTTACCTGAGCCCCTATGGGGCCCGGCCCACTCAAAGACAAAAGTTTTATTAAAACATTGTTTATATATTAATATATTTCAATTTTTAATAAATAGGAGAAAAAACCAGCCAAAAAATTATTTTGTCACATAAAACGGGATGCTATTTGTTGGAATGTCATTTTTTTTTTTCCTTATTTGTTTTTGTTTTGAAATTGACTTTTGTTTTGATTCCACTTCTTTGGAGACAGGGGGAAATTTTTTCAAATATTTCAAAAGAAAATTTAATGTACAGTATATAACAGTTTGGTCTATAGGTGTCAAAGTTATAAAGCCAATCCATGAGTTTACCAAAAAGTCGCAAAACTTCCCTCTCTTAATTAGATATATATTTGTTTTTGTTGTGATGACATTTTGTTTTATTTTTGTTTTTGTTTTTTTGCCGTTTTGTTTTGAGTTTGACTTTTATATAAAATAAAAAAAAAAGACGGGATGCGAACCCCTACCTCTAATACAAGAAACAAGAGCTCTACTACTGTGCTCCGACTCAGGCCTTTAATGAAATTTAAAAGAAATAATTATTGACACTACATACAGAGTTTGAAGCCTAAATTAAAGTTGTGAAAATTATTTTTTATTATACCTAGATAAAATAAAAAAAAAATTATATAACATTTAGACGAATTCATACTCTCTTATTAGCTTAATCGAATGATCTCAGTTTTTATTAATTATTGTTGTCGTTGTTATTAAATATAGCGTTTACATACAAATTAATTCTCAGATTTTAAGGTCAAACTAATTTTTTAGAAAAAAATAAAAGAATTTTACTTTTAATTTTTTTTTTTTTTTTTTATAATTCCGTTATAATAGTTTTATATAATTGCGAATCTTCATTTATTTCCTCTTGATGCGATCTAAATCTGGTTAATTATACACTTGGTTTTAATATTTATTTTTGTTTTTAGGAGTGAAAGATGAAACTTTAGGAAATTGTAGTGAGAAGTCCCTAAATATTCCATTATTGCGTCAGGAATAATAATAAAAATCAAATATTAATACAAAAACTGAAAATTTTCATAGAGAAATGATTTAAATTAATATATTTATTATAATTATTCATCGGACTGCCTGGGATCCGAACCCGCGTCCCTTGTCTTTACGATTACATAACAAAAAAAAAACTTAAATTCTTTTAAGGCGTTCGTTACCTCTTAAAAATATGTTGAAATACATAGAAATCTAAAGATTCAGCCCAATCGGAGGTGGTATTTACGATATTCTATCCAAAAATAATTCATTCGTGAAAATCTGTAGCTTCAGAAGCGCCTAAAGCCCTCGGGGCTTGGTGTAGAGGTTAGCGTGCTAACCTCGTATACCAAAAGTCTCGGGTTCGGATCCCAGGCAGTCCGATGATTTTATTTAAGCCATTTCGATACCAAATGGCTTAAATAAGAATGCCTGGAACCCCAATAGATATATTTACAAATAACGAGTATCGTTTAAAGTCTTAAATGGCCCAAGTTGCCGAGAAGACTGTGTGAATGCGGAAAAAAAGAAAAGAAGCGCCTAAACGATAGGCAACCCAAGTGATTTTTTACCAGACTGATAACTTTTTTGTTTGATTTATATATTTTAATAAAATTCATTAGAGACGATTTTGAGAAACTCAAAAAGTGCTTCATTAAAGTACTATTATACTTTGGCCGATTTTATTTAAGAGCTTATTTTCGTTAAGTATTATAAAATTTCAACACATAGATCTTTTTCTTTTTGCTCTAATTTGATCTCTCACAGATATACAGACAAAAATATGGTGTTAAAATTTTAAATACTGTTCGAAATGATAAAGAATATTTTATTTTCTTTAAAATTTATTCATTTGAGTGAGTTCTGAATTCTAAATAAATAAAAAAAAAAATGAAACAAATTCTGAAATTATTCTTGAAACGTCTTTTTCCTATATAGTTAAAAATGTACGAGTTATGGCAGATTTTTAATGAAGTATGTATAAACTGGTTCTAAAGGCCAAGGGTTCGCATCTCGTCGCATGCTTAGAATTTATTTCATTTGAATTGGATGACCAATCAATTGAAATAAATACGGTCTAAATGTCCTCAGATGCCTAAAAAGACTTTAAATTAAATAATAAAAAAAAGGATGTGTAGAGGCAGAGGCAGCCTAGTCTGATTGCTTTATAAATTAGCCAGAAACGTTTCGGTGCTCCATCTTCATTTCTAAAAATATTAAAAAGATGGTGTTAATAAATGCAATGAATCTTTTTCGTTTAGTGGGTCGTTCCTTGCGGGGGACAGAACGTGTACTTGCACTGGGCGGCAAAATCAGGAGAAAAAGAAAAAAAAAAGATATTTAAAAAATCCCTGTCAAAATGCATAGTGATAAAATTGAATAAACCAAATAATACTACATACTACACACTACAACAATAATACTTTTATTTGCTTTGCAGTTAAAATTTTTAATAAACCGGTTAGTCAAGTAATTATCAGATCAGGGCCGGAACTAGGAGATTTTTTAGGGAGGGAGGGGGGCAAAATTTAATTTGCCGCCCCCTCCTTAAAATTTTTCCTGATCTCAAAAATTTTTCGCAGAAAAATTTTTTTTTCGCGGAACCAAATTTTCCCTTACGAAAAAATATTTTACCTTTTTTTTTTAAAGACGCAAAATTTTTGCCACCACCCGCAGAACCAAAATTTTTTATCTTTTTTTATTTGCCGCCCGGGACACTCTGCACCCATGCCCCCCCCCCCCCCCCCTAGATCCGGCCCTGTATCAGTTGCCCAATTTATAAGTACATTTACATTATATTTTGATTAATTTTCCTATATTTTAACCAACAAATTTGTTATTGAGTACATTTTGTGCTTTCAAGTGGCTTTGAGGGCAGGTTAGATAAGAAGATAGGGAGGCGCCAAATTTCTGTCGCCCTGTCCAACTAATTGGTAAAGCATTCAGATTATTATTTCCTGACAGCCTCTGCCTCTACACATCCTTAAAAATTTTATAAATAAGCAAAACAAAAAGAGATTAGTGAGATAATTTAAATACAAAAGGAGTAATACTCATAATTTATTTGCTCACCGAGGCGGATTTTACTGCAAAAATCCATTCTATTATTTGCTCGCGGATTTAGGCGGATTTTTGCAATGCATGCCCCCTCAATGGGTGCTTAGCTTCATTCACAGGAAGAAGTATTATAGAAATCTTTTCATTCATAAACCTATTATTCCCTAGACTGATTCACCTATAATTCACAATCCTTTTCATTTTCTTATAGGCCTACTTTTGTTATCAATATTTTTATATGTTCTGGTTATTTATAAGTTATAAATATATTTTTTTTGTAGGCCATTAACCTTGACAATATCAACAAGAAAATATATTAAATAAATGATAAAATTTTTTAAATTGTTATTGTACTAAACTTGAATTGAAAATTTAACTTATTACGATCAGCAAATGAAAAAAAGCATATTTTATTTATTCCTCAAGTGACGTTTCGATTCTATATTGAGATCATCATCAGGCTTGTTGTTCAATCATAATTTTTTTTTATTTTATTTATTACCAGTCACACCAGAATACCCCCCCCCACCCCCCGAGAAACACCTCTGGATCCGCTCTTGGCTCTCCCCCTCTACGCCACGTTACTGGCCCGAGATCCATCTTCTTTTTCTAAACTTGATTTAATCACTTTACTCTTTATATTGGTATATCATCCTTATTATTATTTAAAGTGCGGTATTCGATTATATAATTTATTATTAAATTTTAATGATTATTTATTTATTCAAAAAGGAGGAAAATATTTCTTTAAAAGCGAAAATATATTTTTAATTTTTAGCTCTACTCGAAGATTGAATAAAATAAATTTCTTTAAAAAAAAATCCGGTGTGACTGGTCGCCCAGCACACAACTTTCTCTTACCTTCGATAATCGAAAGTTGAATTCTGTGCTTGTCACACCAGATTTTTTGTGTTTTTTTTTTATTTTTTATTTATTTGAAATTCCTATCGGGATCCCCGTTTATTTGCCCGAGGTGCTTTCGTGCACGAAGACACACACCTCAAACCCAACCGGCCTCTGGCCGTAGCCATCTACCGGCACCCCGTGAAGTTACATCATTTCCTATCTCTAACTCCTCCTCCTGCGTTCGTCTCTAGCTAGTGAACTAATCCTTATTTCTGGTTCCAACCGGCTCCTTATATCCAACCTCTTCTATGCTATGGAGGATGTCCTAGTTGAGGAGGGACTCTCTCAGCACCGGCGCGTAGCCTACTCCTTTCGAAGAATGCATCACTGAGAGGGAACCTTCTTTACGTCCCTTCCACAGGACGGGATGTCACAGCAACTCCCTCTCCTCGTAGAGTTGCCTGAGGGCTATTGTGGAAAGATCCTATATTCCAATCCAGGGCTTGCTTGAGGATTTGTTTACATTAAATAAATATTTTTATTTAATGAAAAATCCCGCACGCCAAGGATTTGAACAGGGATCTTCTTTGCATTTTTTGTGTTGACATATATTTAGTTTCCGACAATAAAGTGCATTAGAGAAGGGTAAATTTTTTTTTTTTTTTTTTTTAAACATTCACACTTTTTGCTCATTCACACTCACATTCACACACACATTCACACAGTCTTTTCGACAACTTAGGCCATATAAGACTTTGACGATAACCGTTGTAGAGAATATATCTATTGTGGGGTCAGGCATTTCTATTTAAGCCATCTGGTAAAATTTATATGTATGAGAAAATTTTTATATTTTGTTACCATGGCAACTATTTCTATCTTTTCTATGGAGTACAAGAGTATAGTGGTCTTCAGAAGATTTCAATGGCAAAATGAGAATATACATTTTATTGAGAATCTAAAAAATAATTGATTTTTGAATAATTGATTTTTAATCAAAATCATTGGAGCGAATTTTGAGAAAATAGAAAAAACTGAAAAAGTACATCAGTAAAGTAGGCCTACTCTTTAGCCGATTTTGTTCAAAAGCTTCGTGTCACGTGCCACGGGGGTACCTAACTTCAATATAAAATTTCAAGTTCCTAGCTCTTTTCATTCTTGAGATATTTTGTTCACAGACAGACCATGTCGCGAAACCTACTTTTACTTTCTCTTACCTATGTATATATGTAATATATATATAGAGAAAGAAAGTATTCGAATCGAGTATTGCCGATTATTAGCTACGGCCAAAAGTCTGCTCCATTTGTGTTTAAACTATTATTATTGGATACTGGGGTATTTTAATGGAGGAATGGAAGGAGGGACCGACATCCCCAAGTTTATACTTCACTTCTCATTACCTGAACGGATATAGGTAGCAGGATATTAAAAAAATCCAATTAAATTTGATTTCATTTGTTTATTTATTTTAAAAATTCCAAAATAAATGAATTATAAAATAGAAAACAATATGAGTAGGAAATATTTTAATTGTCTGAATGGCATTGAAACATTTTCAAACTTTCTTTCCTTATGAGTCTTTATTTAGAAAAGTAATAATAATGTGCCTACACGTTGAATTATTCTACGTAATTGAGACGTATTATTTTGGTGTAAGTATAGTCTCTTTGAGGTCAAAGAGGATTAAATCTCCTCTGCTTACGTACTCTCAGGGTGGGTTCCTTGGACCTTTGATCTTTTAATGATAAAAATAAATAAAATTATTTTTTTTCTCTGAGTTCCCCGGTTTCTTTGAGTTTTTAAATATAAATCCCCCCCCCTTTTTTTTTTGTACGAAAATCAGTAGGCATAAAAATTTTATAAATTAACATTAACGTCATAGCCACACCCTATAATATTAATAATTTTAAGTGAACGGTAAACCACTTAACTTTAAAAATCTCCATTATTTTTGGCATACGCCCTCCCGCAGGTACAAGAAAGTCGGGCCCCCCTCCCCCAAAAAAAATTATTTGTTTCATATAAGAATTACAAAAATTTAAATTTTAAATGGATTTACAAAATGTGTAGTTAGTTAAAATACATAGAAATATTCAAGTTTCAGTACAATCTGAGGACCTTTTTTTTTCTTTTCTCTCCCACCCAGGCCTTGGCAATTATGTCATTTCGGCCAGCATACCATCAAAAACAGCTATAACCTACTATATACCCTACTATACAAAAATAAATAACAAACAAATAAATATACAAAGTCTGAGGACCTAAAACGGTTTAAAGTTTAGAAAAATCAAATTTTTACAGTTTTTTTTTCACCTTGGACACTCCTAATACAATTTTTCCGATCCCTGAATGAAAAAAAAACAACATATATTTACGATATTAGAATTTTTGCATTCAGGGATGGTAAAAATCATTTTAGAAATGTCCAAAGATAAAAAAAAAAAAAATTGAAAAATTTCGATTATTCTAATTTTTTTCGCTACACTAAAATTCTAAAATTCTGTAACTTGAATATTTCTAAGTATTTTAACTATCTGCATATTTCTAAAGGCCTTAAAAAAATTTTGAAAATTCAAAATTAGAGCCAGTTTAGAGCACATTTGAAAATTTTCTATTAAAATTTATTTTTCTCTATATCTGTAAAATATGATGCTTGAAGGGGCAAAACTGATGGCATTTTTTGAATCAGCACTACCCATACACTCAAGAATAGCTCACAATATCCCTGAAAAAAATTCACTGTTGAACAGTGTTATCTATGAAACAGTTTCATTAAGTTATCTTAAATATTTTGTTGATGTGTTTACTACATTCTGCGGGGTGTTATTTATGGCCCTGTCTGTATGGTCTAAGATTCCGAAAGGACTAAATTTGTCACGGAGCTAATATGCAACACAAGAAGCTTATCTGTGATGCAGGTTGTCTATCTAACCAGGCTAAAACAAAGTTGATTATGGATTTTAGATATCTTTTTATCTTATAATAACCAAAGCATGACTTTTATTAGTAGTATATAATACTAGGAAAGGATTTAGATTACAAGAGCGTTACTTTTGCCATATACACCTTGTGCCTTCTTACATTTGTATAACCTTTAAGTATGTTCAAAAAAAAAAAAAAAGATAAAATTTCGCTAATCATTTAAACCAAGGTATATTTACATTTCCATTTATTAAAAAGCATTTAGGACAAAATGATTTGAAGTTAATATATTATAATAACCAATTTGTTCTTGGCTGGCCTTGGTGTAAAATTTATTTCAAAGGACATTGTGTTGTTATATAATAACAATAATAATAAAAAAGTCTGGTGTGATGGCGCACAGCACACAACTTTCTCTTACCTTCGGTAATCGAAAGTTGTGTACTGTGCTTGTCACGCCAGATTTTTCGTGTCGAAATGTATTTAGTTTCCGACAGTACGGTACATTCGATTTTCAAGATGTACAATTTATAAGTAGGCCTATGTGAAAATATTTATATTTTGTTACCATGGCAACTATTTCTCCTATCTTTTCTATGGAGTACAAGAGTAAAGTGGTCTTCATAAGATTTCAATGACATTTTAAAGAGAATCTAAAACATAATTGATTTTTGAATTAAAAAAAAAATTGTTGAAGCGAATTTAGAGAAAATCGAAAAAAACTGAAAAAGTTCATCATTAAAGTACTAGTACTCTTTGGTCGATTTTGTTCAAAAGCTTCATGTCACGTCCCATGGGGGTGCCTAACTTAAATATAAAATTTCAACCTCCTAGCTCTTTCCGTTCTTGAGATATTTTGTTCACACACACAGACAGACCATGTCGCGAAAACCACTTTTTTGAATTCAGGGGACTTCAAAACGTGTATATCTGTCAAAATCTCGACATCGAATTTTTGACATGAAACCAATACTTTCTCTCTCTATATATTAACATATATAGAGATAAGAGAAAGTAAAAATGATAGTTTTCTTAATAGGTGAAGAATCCATTTGTATTGTTCAATATAATTCCAAGATAACATTTTATGATTTTTTATTTTTATAAATACTTAGTAGATGTGTTACAGCTGAGAATCGTAAATTTCTAAATTTTATAGATATGCACTGATAGGAGCCGAAATATTTGCAAATAAATTGAAGTTGTGTGAGAGAAAAAGGAAGCTGGTTTTTTTCTTCCTTATCGTTCTAATATAAAAACTTAGTTTTCAAATAGATGTACGTATGTGAGAGAATTATTTTAGTTTATACAAAGAATTTATATAAATTGTAAATAAATATCATAATGGATGAATGGGTATTTAGTTTACGTGCTCATACGAGCCCGTAAATCGACTTGATCTAAATCGTCGAGAAACCGAAAAAAAAAATAAAAATTTTTTTTTGGCAAAAATTCAAAGTCTAAATGATGAACAACAATTGAAACTGCTGGAGGTATTTTCAGGCCAAATTTTATTCCACTATTCAGTCTATTCAGTCACTAT
This sequence comes from Euborellia annulipes, assembly GCA_023213315.1. NCBI lineage: Eukaryota > Metazoa > Arthropoda > Insecta > Dermaptera > Anisolabididae > Euborellia > Euborellia annulipes. Next base: position 64,104 of record JAKCPI010001140.1, read on the forward strand.
TCAGGACTGAATAGTGGAATAAAATTTGGCCTGAAAATACCTCCAGCAGTTTCAATTGTTGTTCATCATCTATCTACACCAGGCTTTCCCAATCATCATTAGTCAAAGTCTAAACATATAATAATAAAAATCTGGTGTGACTGGCGCACAGCACACAACTTTCTCTTACCCTTCGGTAAGAGAAAGTTGTGCACTGTGCTGGTCACACCAGATTTTTTGTGTCGAGATATATTTAGTTTCCGATAGCACCTTAGTTTCAAACTTGCATTTTAAATGTTGATTGCTTGAAATAAACTATGGTTATTTTTCAAAATTTTAATCTCATATTTGGACATTTTATACACAATATAGAATCGTAAATAAATACAAAATTTCATAAGAATTGGAAAAAAAAATTTTAAATGCGTAAAAAAATCCAAAGGGGACCCCCTTTTGAATCGAAATTAACATACAAATCCCTATAGGAAATTAATTAACATTGGCCAAATGCGAAGATAAGGTAGAAAAATTTAAAACGCGTAGAAAGAGAGAAGATAGTTTTGTGAGAGAGAGAGATATGTTTTCTCCGAAAAAAAAAAAATGGGCGTTTAAATAATAATTGATTTTTAATCTAATAAAAAAGAAAAAGATTTAAATTCGGTTACCATGGCAACCATTTATTTCTCCTATCTTTCCTATGAAGCACAAGAGTAAAGTGTGCTTCAAACAATTTTGAGGGCAAAACGAGAATATACATTTGAAAGAGCATCTAAAAAATAATTGATTTTTGAATTTTAATCAAAATCGTTAGAGCGAATTTTGAGAAAATCGAAAAAAACTGAAAAAGTACATCAGTAAAGTACTAGTACTTTTTGGCCGATTTTGATTAAAAGCTTATTTTGTCGGTCCCGGGGGGTGTTTAACTTAAATATAAAATTTCAGCCTCATAGCTCAATTCCTTCATGCTTAAAATTGAACACACACACACACACACACAGACAGACAGACAGACAGACAGACAGACAGACAGACAGACCATGTCGCGAAAACCACTTTTTTGGATTCAGGGGACCTCAAAACGTGAAGATCCATCAAAATCTCGACATCGAATTTTTGACATGAAACCAATACTTTCTCTCTCTATATATTTCATATATAGGGTACGAGAAAGTAAAAAATAATAGCCTCTTGTGTCTTAATAATATCCCGTGAGCTAATTAGAATAGAATAAAGACTTGTGCCTTGAATTCTGGATCTAACGAGAGATAGATTAAATTGTTTCATCTATCAAAGTTCCTCAGCATAAATTTGTTCATTTTACTTTCTCTTACCTCTATATATATGTTAATATATAGAGAGAGAAAGTATTGGTTTCATGTCAAAAATTCGATGTCGAGATTTTGATGGATCTTTACGTTTTGAGGTCCCCTGTATCCAAAAAAGTGGTTTTCGCGACATGGTCTGTCTGTCTGTGTGTCTGTGTGTGTGTCTGTGTGTCTGTGTGTGTGTGTGTGTTCAATTTTAAGCATGAAGGAATTGAGCTACGAGGTTGAAATTTTATATTTAAGTTAAACACGCCCCGGGACCGGAAAAATAAGCTTTTAATCAAAATGGGCCAAAGAGTACTAGTACTTTACTGATGTACTTTTTCAGTTTTTTTCGATTTTCTCAAAATTCGCTCTAACGATTTTGATTAAAATTCAAAAATCAATTATTTTTTAGATGCTCTTTCAAATGTATATTCTCGTTTTGCTCTCAAAATTGTTTGAAGCACACTTTACTCTTGTGCTTCATAGAGAAGATAGGAGAAATGGTTGCCATGGTAACAAAATATAAATATTTTCCCATGTTTATAAATTTGACATCTTTAATTCTAATATATTGGCGGAAACTAAATTTTTGTCGACACAAAAAATCTGGTGTGACAAGCACAGAACACAACTTTCGATTACCGAAGGTAAGAGAAAGTTGTGTGCTGTGCGACAGTCACACCAGATTTTTTCTTTTTCATTTCATAATTATTTGTAAATCATATTTTTTACTTCCATTATATAAAATTAGATTTAACAAATGTGTGAGTATGTTTAGTCAAATCCGAATTGAGGTATTCATTGAATATTAATATCTTATTAAAAGAAATAAAAGAAATATATTCAGGATATGGGCAAATTGAGTCATAAAAGAAAAATAGAAAATAAGAGAAAGTCCTTAGTTTCTTCTTATATCAAAAACATTCACACTTTTTTCTCATTCACACTCACATTCATACACACATTCACACAGTCTTTTCGGCTACCATATAAGACTTTGGACGATAACCGTTATTTAAGAATTTATCTATTATTGGGGTCCAGGCATTCTTATTTAAGCCATTTGGTATCCAAATGGCTTAAATAAAATCATCGGACTGCCTGGGGTCCGAACCCGCGACGTTTGGTATATGAGGTTAGCACTCTAACCTCTACACCAAGCCCCGAGGGCTAGCGACCCGTTTGACAGAAAAATCAACAAAATTTCGTAATGTAAATAATCTACTAATCTGGTGTGACTGGTCGCACATCACACAATTTTTTCCTATTTTTGGTAATTTAAAGGTGCATTCTGTACTTGTTTGCCTGAATATATATACAAATCAAATTTTTAACTATTAATTTTTAAAATTTTACATTCAAAATAAATTTTTTTTTTTTTGAAAAAAAAGTATTTTTTTCAAATCTCGAGGGGGGTAATTACCCCCCCCCCCCTCTTGTATCCGCTCTTGGAATCAACAGAAGGTCGGCTATTTTCTTAGAATAGAAAAACTTTTAAATTTTTCGGTTTTTAATATAGGTCAACGATCTCAATGTTATTTCTCTGTTTATAATGGCTTCTTTTTGGATACAAATTTATATAGGCCTACCTTTGCTAGTTTTTTTTTTTTTTTTTTTTATTAAACGAATTAACAAGTTGTTTTGTTTGGCGTATTAAATTCTCTTACTTGGCGCTCTAGTCAAACACTTTGTCGGCTTGATTTCTTTTAAAAAGATAATTAATTATTTAAATTTGATAACGGCCTTTTTTATGTTTTTCGAAATGTTATTAAAAAATCAGTAAATATAATCTAACAACGATAAAATAGATTAGAATGAGCAAAGAGAGTTTGGAGGGGGAGGGGGGAGGGGAGGGGGGATATCACTCACTAGTGATTAGCTCTACATCATTCAATGACTTGATTCTGATCCCATTTGTCCACCCGGTTTTCAATGGGAGGTTGCAATTAGGGTTTGGTAATGGCTTAATCAGTTCACTCAGTAAACGCGTGATCCCAATTTGCAACCTCACGAACTCACGAGCTTCACGGGACACACACAGCAAGCTAAAGACTTATATCCTGACAAATTATCTGAGATCTGTTCTATATCTATTTAAAGAAGTTTGCAATTCATTAGACAATTTATTTGTTGAAAATTTTAAATATGATGTAATTTTTTTTTTAAATGTTCGAGTATGCGATTTTAAATTCTGGTACCTTAAGAGTAAAAAGTTTATGGTAATTGACGTTATCAAGGCAGTGGCGGATCCAGAGGTGTTTCTCGGGGGGGGGGAGGTAATCTGAAGTGACTGGTCGCACAGCACACATTTTTTCTTAATTTCGGTAATTTATAGGCGCATTCTGTACTTGTTTGCCAGAATATAAATACAAATCAAGTATTAATTTTTAAAATTATCCATTAAAAATACATTTTTTTAAAATTTTTTTTTAAAAAGGGGGCTTAATTACCCCCTTTCCCCCCTTGTATCCGCCCTTATATCAAGGGAGGTTTAATACTCGAAGTTTTAATAAACTTCCCTCTCCTGAATATATTTTTAAATAGAAAAATTTGAAATTTACTAGCCGCGGCGCCCGCCTTCGGATTCCATTCATATTACAGACGTTGCACTCACGTTGCATTTGCCCGGTTAACTAGTGGAATCAACTAGTTGCCTCAACTCTGCCCCGTGGGAAACCAGCATAACGCTACTCTTTTTCTCTATTTATATTATTTGAAAGACAATGAATCCTCTCTAGGAGAAGGGGTAGTCTTATCTTTAAAATTTGTGAATTAAATCGCAGTCTAAAAGGCTAGCTATCAGATTAACTGACTCGGAATAAGAGGTCCTTCAAAAAAATTTACTTTTTTTAGTTTCTTTTACTGTATATATGTAATATATATAGAGAGAGAATGTATTGGATTCATGTCAAAAATACGATGTCGAGATTTTGATGGATATTCACGTTTTGAGGTCCCCTGAATCCAAAAAAGTGGTTTTCGCGGCACCTGTATGGTTGAACAAAATATCTCAAGAACGAAAAGAGCTAGGAGGTTGAAATTTTATATTTAAGTTAGACATCCCCCTGAGACGTGACACAAAGCTTTTGAGCAAAATCGGCCAAAGAGTACTAGTACTTTACTGATGTAATTTTTGTTGTTTTTTCGATTTTCTCAAAATTCTACGATTTTGATTAAAATTCAAAAATCAATTATTTTTTTAGATGCTCTTTAAAATTTATATTCTCATTTTGCCATCGAAATCTTTTTGAAGGCAACTTTACTCTTGTACCTCATAGGAAAGATAGGAGAAATGGTAACAAAATTACCCAAGTTTATACATTTTACATCTTGAATTCTAATATATCGGCGGAAACTAAATATATTTCTACACAAGAAATCTGGTGTGACAAGCACACAGAACACAACTTTCGATTACCGAAGACCAGTCATACCAGATTTCTTATATTGAATTCACAAACTTTTATTTAGGTGTTGGGAATTTCCTGGAATTCTCAAGTTATATAATAATAATAAAACAATTTTAATTTTGCGGCTAATTTGATCAAATACAGTGTGTTCTAAAAGTTCTTAGCTCTCAAGAATGACTCTGCGGCTAGGGCAAAAAATAAAATAAAAATTTTAGAGAATTAAAGCCAAAACATTTCAGTAATTTTTGGTAAATTTCTTCCAAGGATCAGGAAATATTATTATTATAAATAAACTCGCATTCAACTTGAAATAATTTTGCATTATAAAAGCAAGGTCACTGACAAATATCGATAAGCAATATATTAGAAAATTGTCGCAAATGGATGGCCTTCATTAAAGACAATCAGATTGTTCATTATGACAATTGAAGATAAGATTAATTTGTTAATTTACTTGAATTCAGGAGATGAAAGAAGCAGTATCAAACCGTAATACAGGAAGTTTTTTCTTTTTGCAAGTTGTTAGGCAAAGGTAATAAAGAAAGACTTTATTTTTATAGGAAAATTTTAATGGATTAGACGACCAGAGTGCGCATTATCCTGGTTTCGGCCACAAGGACCATCGTCAGGCCTGTAAAATATATCAGATTGTCAACAGGGTGCAAAACACTAGTGGAATACAATCTTTGAAAAACATAATCTCAAATTCATTATACGTACATACAAAGTAAAAATAAAATAAAATAAAATCTTAAAAAACATTTCGAAAACATACCAATAAATTTTCGATCTCCATTTATTTATATTAGTTATGCCAATAATAATTATAACTAGTGAGGGAAGACCTTGGTGTTCTGTACTGTATGTATTTTATATATATATATATTATTATAATAGATCGTTATTTCTGGGAATTCTATATATACACAAGAATTCCCAGAAATAACGATCTATTATAATAATATATATATATATAAAATATATGTATGTATTTTATATATATATATATTATTATAATAGATCGTTATTTCTGGGAATTCTATATATACACAAGAATTCCCAGAAATAACGATCTATTATAATAATATATATATATATAAAATACATACAGTACAGAACACCAAGGTCTTCCTCACTAGTTATAATTATTATTGGCATAACTAATATAAATAAATGGAGATCGAAAATTTATTGGTATGTTTTCGAAATGTTTTTTAAGATTTTATTTTATTTTATTTTTACTTTGTATGTACGTATAATGAATTTGAGATTATGTTTTTCAAAGATTGTATTCCACTAGTGTTTTGCACCCTGTTGACAATCTGATATATTTTACAGGCCTGACGATGGTCCTTGTGGCCGAAACCAGGATAATGCGCACTCTGGTCGTCTAATCCATTAAAATTTTCCTATAAAAATAAAGTCTTTCCTTATTACCTTTGCCTAACAACTTGCAAAAAAAGAAAAAAACTTCCTGTATTACGGTTTGTTAATTTACATTTTAAATATTTGATAAGAGGATCTTTATATACAAAGTTTTATTCATTTCTTTATTTTAGCCGGGGCTTTGCCCCTCTTATTTTTAGTATAATAAATATATAAACGGTTCATCAAATGATTCATACATATTAAAAAGAAGTAAAGAAAAGAGATTTATTAAAGTTCTGCGCTTTCTTATTGGGATAAGAAAGTGAAAGATAATTTCACCCCTCACCGTTCCTGGTTCCTTCGGGGGTATATATACCAGAATAAAAATGATAAAAAATGATCGAGGGATACACACGCCCGCAGCAGGTCTGAAAAGTGAACTTGAGGGACACACAGGGATACACACGCCCGTACCAGGGACACACACTTTTCTTCTGGTCACTTTCGATCTACTGTGTGTGTCCCTGGCGTGGACGTGTGTGTCCCTATGTGTCCCTCAAGGTTCAATTTGCAGACCTGCTGCAGGCGTGTGTATCTATCGATCTATATTTTTACTCGGGTAGTAAGAAAGTGTTGGATTTATGTCAAGATAACCTTCGGTAATCGAAAGTTGTGTTCTGTGCTTGTTACACCAGAATTTTAGTGTCGAGATATATTTAGTTTCCGCCATTTAAAATTCAAGACGTAAAATTTATAAACGGAGAAAAAATATTTATATTTTGTTACCATGCCTATCTCTCCTATGAAGTACAAGAGTAAAGTGTGATTCAAAAGATTTCAATGGCAAAATGAGAATATGCATTTTAAAGAGCATCAAAAAAATAATTGATTTTTGAATTTTAATAAAAATCGTTAAAGCCAATATTGTGAAAATCGAAAAAAACTAAAATAGTGAATCAGTAAAGTACTAGTACTCTTTGGCTGATTTTGTTCAAAAGCTTCGTGTCACGTCCCGTGGGGGTGCCTAACTTAAATACAAAATTTCAACCTCCTAGCTCTTTTCGTTCTTGAGATATTTTGTTCACAGACACACCCACACACACACAGACAGACCATGTGGCGAAAACCCCCTTTTTGGATTCAGGGGACCTCAAAACGTGTATATCCATCAAAATCTCGATATCGAATTTTTGACATGAATCCAATACTTTCTCTCTCTATATATATTAACATATAAAGAGGTAAGAGAAAGTAAAAAAAAAAAAAATTGGAACAATAAACAATTTTATAGAAATTAATTTAGAACGAGGTCTTAAATAAAATGTCCTTCCTATTTAATATTAAAAAAAAACTTTAACAATTTTCATATTTTTTAAAACATCTTAAAAAACACGGATAAGAATCCAAAGTGTCTTTAGATTAGATTTTTTTGACCCAATTAATCATGATAATATTTTTAATAATAAATATTGACTAGATTTTATTTCAGATTATAAAAATTGATTTTCGCAGACAGTTATTTCTTGATTTCCTAAGAGTTAGGATTAAAAATATTTTTTTTTTTTTGTTATCATGCGGATATCCAATTCAAAGTTGAAGAATTTTATTCAAGGGCCTCAAGTAAGTAATTTCTTAGATAACTCTGCGTTCATTTGTTTCAATGACTCAAGTAGTATCTAATTCAAATATCATTAATTTGTGTAACTATATGCAATTGAGCAACTGCCAAGCCGCCGAGAGCATTTTCTTGGCATCCTCTTCGTTATTTGGAGATTGAATTCAATCTTTTTCTACAGTAGTTTGTCCAGGGGGTGTAACAAACAATACAACTCAGCTTTTAAACAAAGTGTTTCCTCTTAACCTTAGTTTCTGCCTCTTGTGCTAGGAGTCAAGGGTTCGTATCCCCTCGCATGCTATTAAAAATTTATTTCATTTGAATTAGCTATCAATTAAATGAAATAAATAGAGAAATGGCCTCCAAAGCCTTAAACAAAACAAAAATAAGTAGTGAGGAGATTCAAGACAACCAAAAGCAATAAAGAAAAAAATATATTTATCTTTCGCTTATTTTACACGCTTGTCGACGTTTCGGCCGATATTCCGGTCTCTCATCAGGACAAATTGCTGTTTGTCTCGAGCTCATACGGGCAGGGCGGATCCAGAGGTGTTCTCGGGGGGGTCTTCTGGTGTGACCCGTCGCACAGCACACAATTTTTCTTAATTTCGGTAATTTAAAGGCACATTCTGTACTTGTTTGCCAGAATATAAATATAAATCAAATTTTTAAATTTTACATTAAAAATAAATTTTTTTTCGAAAAAGTATTTTTTCAAACTGGGGGGTAATTACCACCTTACTCCCCCCGTATCCGCCGTTGCATAGGTTCGGCAACTCCTGGCAATACCTTTGTGCCAACATTAGTCGGATGTCATGTCCACTATTGAACCAGAAGTCATGACATCCGACGAATGTTCGCACAAACGTATTGTCAGGAGTTGCCAAGAGCTCGAGACAAACAACACTTTGTCCTGATGAAGGCCGGAATATCGGCCGAAACGTCGACAAGCGTGTAAAATAAAGCGAAAGATAATTATAATTTTTCTTTATTGCTTTTGGCTGCCTTGAATCTCCTCACTAATTTATACATTCAGTCACTCCTCCTGAAATAAAACAAAAATAAGAAAATTTTTTTTATATGAATAGAAAAAATTATCATTCATAATATTCCAATAATAATGTTATAAATTTTCTTTTCAAAAATTTGATGTTAAGATCGAGTTTGATGGAAATACACGTTTGTTGGTCGGTTATTGAACTCAGCAAAAGTTGGTCTCCAATCAAATAATCAAAAAAAATAAGCTTTTAAATATTACTAGTTCTTTACTGGACTATTCTTTTCGTATTTTTCCCAAATTTTTTGGATTAAAATTCATAACTCAATTATTTTTTTAGATAACACTTTTAGAATATTTTCATAGGCCTACTCGTTTTACTGCCAAAAATGTTTAGCGCACTTTTTTTTTTTGTTAAATAAACACTTTTCAGCTACTGCGACCACTTAGGGTTAGAATTTTTAATTAATATATTTAGAATTATTAATATATTTAGAATACAAAGTATAGATGGCCCTGGAGACGTTCCACACGATGCTGATTGCTGATAAAATGAATATCATGGTTAACAAAAAAAATATAATAATTCATAAATTTTACTTATCTCTGAGATGAAATATTGGCAATATCGACACTACATACACCTGAGGTGATGGAATTAGAATGTTATGTGTTGTTCTGGTCACTCACACCAGATT